>NW_004624748.1:6571912-6630985 GCF_000247695.1 Heterocephalus glaber | reverse complement strand
GATCTTCTGCATTCTATTTGCCAGTATCTTATTAAGGATTTTTCCATCTATGTTCATTAGCGAGATTGGCCTATAATTCTCTTTTTCAGTTGGGTCTTTCTCTGCTTTGGGGATCAAGGTGATGCTTGCGTCCAGGAATGAATTCAAGCGTATTGGTTCCCTTTCAATTTCATTAAAGAGTTTAAACAGTAGTGGCAGTAGTTCCTCTCTAAATGTCTTGTAGAATTTAGCAGTCAAAGCATCAGGACCTGGGCTTATCCTAATTGGTAAATTTTTAATTACATTTTCAATTTCATTGATTGATATTGGGTCATTTAGAATTTTTAGGGTCTCCTTTGTTCAACTTTGGTAATTCATACATATCTAGAAATCTGTCCATTTTGTCTGTGTTTTCCATCTTATTGGCATATAGGTTCTCAAAGTTGATGATCCCCTGGATTTCTGCTTGTTCCACTGTAATTTCATCCTTTTCATTCCTAATTGTATGGATTTGGGCCTTTTCTTTCCTTTTTCTGATAGGGTTGGCTAAGGGTTTGTCAATTTCGTTTATTCTTTCAATGAACCAACTCTCGGCTTCACTGATTTTTTGTATCATTCTCTTAGTCTCCATTGCATTGATTTCTGCCCTGATCTTTATAATTTCCTCCTTTCTATGGGCTTTGGGTTTGTCCTGCGCTTCTTTTTCTAGAAGCTTGAGGTTCAGCATCAGGTTGTTTAATTGGGCTCGCTTTGTTTTCCTAATATGAGTATTCACTGCCATGAATTTCCCTCATAAGACTGCTTTCATTGTGTCCCATAGATTTCGATATATTGTATTGTCATTGTCATTTAATTGAAGGAACTGTCTGATTTCTTCTTTAATTTCCTTCATGACCCACTGGTTATTCAGAAGTGTGTTGTTCAATTTCCATATGTTTATGAAATTTTTTGCGGTTCCTTTTGCTATTGCTCTCCAATTTCATCACACTGTGGTCTGATAATATACAGGAGATAACTTAAATTCCTTTACACTTACCTAAATATGTTCTATGAGTGAGTATGTGGTCTATTTTGGAGAATGACCCATGGAGCACCTACACTTTAAATAACATTTTCAGAATTAGGATTAAATGATATCCTTTTCTTTCTTTTCTTTTCCCATTTAAGTGTCAGAATGTTAGAAGTAACTCACATAAAGTTACAACTGCTTTTGTTCCAGTTGTGGAGAAAAGGTTAAAGAGAAAACAAGAAAGAAAAAATATTAGGGATTATATGAGGACTTTTAAATGGAACCTAGGATAATTAATAAATCTTTAAAAAATCAGGGTTAGATCCTGTCCTCCAGGTACCTATTTGTGTTCTACTATAGATGTGTCAGAGTTCTCTCAGTTCAGAAAAAAAAGATAGTACTTTCTCAGAAGTTTAGTCAACATACAAGAATCTCATTGAAAGTAATTTCTTAGTATTAATTTCATATTCCTCTTTATAACAGACTTTGTTGCATGCTTTATCCTAGAGTAATGATTTTTTTTTTTGGTGGTAGAATAGTGATTTTGATAAAGATACAAGCAGGGCAAACACTGAAGACTGAGCAGAATCGAGTGGAGACAATACACGAGGGATAATAAGTGTGTTTGGTGGGATGTCACCAGGTTCTGGAGGGCTATGAAAAACAAAGAGTTTAGGTTATACACACACACACACACACACACACACACACATGCGCGTTTTGCATGAGGCTATGTGTATATAGTCATGATAGAAAAATATTGTGCCTCTTCCTACATTCCATGTTACCAAAATAGTGACTGTAATAACATCAACACTTTCAGGCCATTAGCTTGGAAGCCCAAAGCTTTTCTCGATGAAGCCTACTATGATGTATAGTAAAGTTCAAGGGAAGTAGAACTGAGTTTTCAATACTAGCCTTGGTGCATATTTCTTCTACCTCATTTAACTTATAACCACATACACTTTTATTACACATAATTCTTAGTAATGTTGGATTTATATAGTATTCCTTCTTCTAAAAATTAATAGATGTTTAGAAACTTTTTCCTTTTTCTTCTTTTAAAAAATAGAGTAGTTGTTTGAATTTCCCTTTCTGCCTCTGACATTTCCTTTTCTTTCTCACCCAGAATGTGAGATCAATATTTACATAGTAGTTTTTATTTTAAAACAATATTTTCCAAAGCTTATAGAAGTCCTCTTGAATATGGAGTCCATAGTACTAATTCAAACACAATGCTACAGTTTGGATTTTAAAGGTCCCTCAAAAAGGCCATGTGTTGAAAGCCTTGGCATCTTTAAGAAGTGTACCCTAGTGGGATATTTTTAGGTCACTAGGAGTGTACCCTCAAAGGAAGTATGGGGCCCTGGTCTCCTCCTCTTCCTCTTTTCTTTCTAGACACTATGAGGTAAGCATGTGCTCCCACCTTAATTTGCTGCCTTGTCACAGGACCCAAACCAACAAAGCCAACTAACCATGGACTGAAAAACTTTTCCTCTTTATAAACTGATTATTTCAGATATTTGTTATAATTTAAGGAAAGCTATTATATATTATATATATAAAAAATATTACATATTATATGGAAAGCTAACTGACACACATGACATACACACTTTTGGCTCCAGCCCCTCTCAGCTATGTTTCCCACAATTACTCAGGAGATCCCTCCACCTGCCTGAGAATGCTTTTCTCTTGACTCAGTCCTCTCTCCTGGCCTTGGTTCTCCTCTTCATGCTCTTCCCTCTAATCAGGTTGTTTTTCTTCTTCCTTTATCTATATCCAAATCCTTTCCACTGTCTTCTGTATGAAACTTTACTAGGCCACTGAAACTCATTCTAGACTCCAATTTCATTCTATGAATAGCTGCTTTGTTTGCAGATTCTCCATCCACGGATTCAATCAATGGAAGTTTGAAAATATTTCAGAAAAAAATTGCATTATTACTGATTATGAACAGATTTTTTTCTTCTTGTCATGATTTCCTAAGCAATATAGTATAAGTACTTAAATAACATTTGCATTACATTAGGTTTTATAAGTATCCTAGAGATAATTAAAAGTATATAGGAGGATGTAAGTTATATGCAAATACTACACCAGTTTACATATGGAACTTGAGCATCTAAGGATTTTGTTATCCATGGGTGATCCTGAAACCAAACCCCATCCATACAAAGGCAACTGCCACCAATGAAAATACAAAAGTATGATGAAGTTTACAAAAGACACTCAGAAGGATCTGAGCCTTCTGAGTGAGTTTTAACCATTGGACCTCTGTTATGCCATTTCTTTTCCCTTTCTAATAAACTTGAATGTCTAGAGAAATCTTAGTTTTACAGCAAAACTGAGCAAGAAAGCACAGTGAGTTTCCATGTATTCTTGTCCCTACATACATATAACTTCCCCCACTATCAACATCCTATCCCAGACTCATACACTTGTTACAATCCATAAACCCACATTGACATATCATTATCACCCAAAGCCTAAAGTTTATTTTAGGATTCATTCTTAGTGTTGTATGTTGTATGGATATTATTAAATGTGTAATAATATACATCCACCACTGTAGGATCATAGAGAGTGGTTTCATTGTCCTAAAAATCCTGTGTGCACACCTATTCATTCTTCCCAGTTCCCAAACTCTGGATACCTCTGATTTTTTAATATCTCCATAGTTTTGCCTTTTCCAGAATGTCACACAGTTGGACTCATGCAGTATGTAGTGCTTTCAAATTGTTATCTTTCACTTAATGATAGGCATTTATGTTTCCACATCTTGATGAATCATTTCTTTTTAGTGCTGAATAACAGTCCATTCATAGATATAACATTGTTCATCTATTAAAGGATACTTTGACTGCTTCCAAATTTTGGCAAGTATGAACAAAACAGCTATACAGATGTACATGCGGGTTTTTTTTTTGTGGACATAATTTTTCAAATCCTTGGAGTAAATATCAAGGAGCATGATTGTTAGATTGTATGGTAAGGTTATGTTTAGTTTTATAAGAAATTGCCAAAATATCTGTGACAACCATTTTCCATTTCTACCGACAATAAATGAGAGTTCCCGTTGTTCTGCATACTAGTCAGTATTTGGTATCATCAGTGTTTTGAATATTGGCCACTTGAATAGGTGTGCAGAGACTACTGCTTTAATATGTGATTCTCTAGTGATATTTGATGTGAAATGTCTTTCATATGCTTATTTGCCATCTGTACTGAATACCATGTTTGGTAAGGTCTCTGTTCAGATTGTTTGCCCAGTTTTTAATTGGGTGGTTTGTTTTTCTATAGTTGAGTGTTAAAAGTTCTTTGTAAGCCTGGTGGGTGCATGTGCCTGTAATCCCAGCACTGAGTGAGGCTGAGGTAGGACTGAAATTTCTCAAGTACCACCCAGGCCACCTAGCAAGATCCTGTTTCAAAATAAAAAATAAAAGGGCTGTTGATGTAGCTCAGTAGTACATGACCCTGGGATTGATCCCCAGTACTGCAAAAAGAAAAAAAAAAGCTCTTTCTAAATTCTGGATACAATTCCTTTATCAGATATCATTGGCATTTTTTTTTTTTTTAGTATGTGGCCTATCTTCTCATCCTTTAGATTTTACTCTCCTTTTTGGTTTGTGTTTCTCATCTTTCCTTTCTTTTTGTTTTCTCCTCTTTTACATGCAAAGAGACTTATTCAGAACACAGATACACTTAGAAAGGCCTGCTCTGGAGGGAGAAACCAAGAGATGACAACTAGCAAACTAAAGCATCCATTATGGAACAGGTTCAGTCTTTTCACAATCAAGCAAAACAAAACAAAAGTTCCCAATGCCAAAATTAACTGAATCAAAGGGGATCTGCATCCATTATTAGAACAATTCCAAAAGAGTTTGGGATATTATAGACCAAGATTCTACAGAGGAAAAAAATCATGTAGTTGGTTCATCAAGGAAAATAAAAATTTTTAAATTAAAAATAACTGATATAAGATAAAAATAATTAAAAAGCATAAATGATATCAAGTTAGGCAATGAATAATAAATACTAACTTTGGAGGTAAGAAATTTAGAAGCAGTACAGGACCCCTCAAGATATGAAGAAAAGAAAAAAAAGCAGCACTGAAGTCTCTGAAGAGGCAAGTCAAAGCCTTCTTCTCTCAAATAGAAGAAACATTTCCCTTATAAAAGTTGAGACAAAGCCACAAGATGCCTTTAGCTAAAGCCACACATTGAGTTGCTGAGGGGCTATGCCAAAAGCACATTTCAAAGGGCATATTCAGTGATGTTGTTTCACCAAAGACCCTATATTTGCAAAAGTGTTTTCCAATCATTCTGCTAAACCTCAATAAGTTTCTCTGATGAAGAAGGAACTGCTTCCTTGAGAAAGAACAGAGGGAATGGAACTGTGAAGAAGCTAAAAAAATAAAAAATAAAAAATAAATCCCTGTCCACGTACATCACAGAAATCTAAATGAACTATGATTCTAGAATTTAGTTCCCAATTCTATTTTTGTCTTCCTCCCAGTTAAGCAGAAAAACAAAGTTGGATCCTAGTGAAGTGTAAAGCTAGTGTCACTCTTAAAAGGAGATTCTTTTTGGCTCTCAAAATCCACAAGAAAAAGGAAAACAAAGTTCTTCTAACACTGTGTTTACATTTAGTAGTTAGTTAATGGTAACTTATGATTATGTTTTTAACTTTTTGTTGAGTCATGGACTTTCCTCCACCCCTACTCCTAGTTTCCAGGGTCAATGGGCAATCTTTTATAAATCACAAGACTGGCTTTGCTATGCTTGGTCTCAATCCAGCTTCTTTATTATCCCTGCTGTTGTGCACCACACAGTTCTGTAGACAAACCAGATAAAAAGGAGAAAAAAACCCAGGAGATTATTCCCAGACTGTTTGCCAACTGATTTTACACTGTTGCTTACTGCTGGTGCACAAAATAATGAAAGGTCTTTTATTCTCAAGTCTTTTAAAACAGAAATTCTGCAGCACAGGAGGATTTCTGGTTCTGTAAACATCATTTATTTTTCCTTCGTCTCAGTTTCCTAATCTGTTTAATGGTATTCAGTAAGAATTTTCTTTTTCTTTTTTTGTTTTTCTCTTACCTACTGCAAATGCCTTCTTTTTCTAACATTTCATCCTAACAGAGAAAGAATTAGAAAGTGAAAATTATAGGAACACCTTGTTTTGTACTAAACCCCTGCACTAGGCCCAATAGAGCAGACTAAAAATAAAAATGGAGTCACTCTTGCTAAAATTCCACATCCTCAGGCTGTAAAGAAGCTATACATTTGTCCCCGAGAAATCAGGATTGTAGAGATAACTGTCAAACTTTCCAAACAGGCTTGTATCAATTGGCATGATAGTGAAGTTCCCTCTACCTTAATCTTTACACAAAAAGGTAACCTGAAGTAAACCTGATGTCAACCAATTAGTTATTTTTCTCTTGTTCTCTTTGCCCCTGCAAGGAAAATAACTCTGACACAACCAATCCACTTTTTTTGTTGTTGTTTCTGCTTTCTTCAGCCTTTCATTTCTTTCTTTCTTCTTTTTTTTCATCTATAAAACCTATCTTCTCTGCTAGGCTTATTGGAACACTTATTCTATTGTATGGAACGAATTCTAAAAAATTCTAATAAAATTAAAACTAATTCTAATAAAACTAAAACTAATTAAGATCTGTAACCTAACTTATAATTTTGTCTTTCGACAGATTTATGTATGTACAATTATTTATAACCCTCTAGATCTTGCTTCCAGAATTTCCTGGTCTTCAATTGTAATATCTCAAGATTGTTTGAAACTAGGGAGCTGGGGGCAGTAGTTAACTTTGAGGAATTACATTCCATTTTTTACTATCCAAAGCCATTTCACAGAGTGAACAAGAGTTGATATGGTATTCTGAACAAGTGAGACGAACCCAAAAAGCTGAAGTAAATTGTTGTAAACCACATGGCTAGCGACTGTTAAAACTCACCAGAACTGGAACTCACCTTTTCCCACTCTCAACTGAACAATTCTTTTTGAACGGAATTTTAAAATACCCAAAAAGACTCAAGGTAGCCAGTGATCTAGCTCTGTGGTTCCAGTGCCTGCCTTTGCAAGTGCAAGGTTTGGAGTTTGATCCCCGGAACCAAAAAAAAAAAAATACTCACTTCACACCAAAAAAACTCAAGGTTTGTACTGGGTTTCTCTCTCAGTCCAGGATGTTTCTGAAATTCACACATCTTTGGCTGTTTCTCAGGGATGTATGACGTGACATCCTATGGATACCTAACTCCTTGCTTAAGTAGAGCCAAGCCCCAAGAACCTAAGGTTCTACTTACTTTCTACAAGAAATACTGACAGCTGACAGTTGGAAATTTCTATAGCACAGCCACAATTCTGGGTAAACCAGAATAGAGAGGGGTAGAAGTGTACAGGATCAATCATTTGCCCAAAGGGCCATCTGTTGACACTGTCATAAATCCCACAAGAGTGTGGACCAGTACCCTATCACTTGTAAGTGAAACTTCTTCAAAATATGAGAATTTTGCTTTATCCTTAAATGAGCGATTTTTCACTTTGCTGAAAAAATAAGAACTTATTGAGAACCTGAATAACAATCAGCTCAGGGGTCATATGGGTTTTTCCCAAGTCTGCACAAGAGTGGGGAATTTGGTTTTATCAGTGTGTGATGTTTGAAACACAAATCTGCTGAGTTTCTCCAAATCGGTGTGGGAGTAGGCAGCACAGGCACTGACCTCCCCAGTGGGGAGAGAAGACCTGGCAAGCGTGAGTCAGGCAACGCCCTTGGGTGAGGTCCTTGGAAGATAAGTCATCACAATAGAGCTTTAAACATTTCTGTGCTCTACTGAGTCAGCTCGCTAGTTAAATGAGAAAATGGAGATTTTTCTCACACAAAAATTCAATGGCCTTTAGGCTCGAGGAGGGGGCAGCAGACAAGGAAGAGGTGGTCCTGGCACTACCAGAAGTTGACCCACTATAGGCAGCGAACCAGGAATGTTCACGCGATTTTGCTACCAACCTGCAACAGTGGGTCCGGAGGTAAACTCATTGAGAGCAAATTGAGAACAGGAAATTCAAGGCGGTCCAGAAAGGCAGCGGCTCTCACCCTGGCGCGCCCCTCCATCCCTTCAGGCTCCACTCCGGGCGGGGCCAGGCCCCCCCTTCCAAGTCTAGAGGAGTGAGCCTTTGCCCCTCCCCCGCCCCGCGTGCCTGTGGTCCCCGGCCCGCCCGCCCATAGGCCCCGCCCCGCCCGCCCATAGGCCCCGCCCCGAGATAGCGAGCCCCGCCCTCAGGCCCCGCCTAGCCCCATCGCGCCGGAGCTGGAGAGCCCAGCTGCAGTAGTCACTTTAGCTGCTGTGCAGCCGCCCGACTCTCGTCAGCTGCCGCGGAGTCGCAGCCCGAGCCCGGTCGAGGGGGCTGCGTCCGCAGCCGGGAGCCCACAGCCCGCACCTCCAGCCCGCCCCGGGGCGCCCCAGGCCTCACCATGGTGAAGGTGACGTTCAACTCGGCTCTGGCCCAGAAGGAGGCCAAGAAGGACGAGCCCAAGAGCGGCGAGGAGGCGCTCATCATCCCTCCGGACGCCGTCGCCGTGGATTGCAAGGTCCGAGCCCGGGGTGGGGGAGGGGCAGCGCCCGGGAGAGGCCCGCAGAGTCCGTGCGCCCCACGCGGTGCAGGGGCCGCGCCGCTCTTTGTGAGGAGCTGCGTTTGCGGGACGCGGTGGCATTCGTGCGGCTGGCCCGGAGCCCTGAGAGCGCAGCACCGGATGGTTGTGCCGAGGTTCTGTCCCTTGTGCCAGTCGGGTTCCATGCCGGACTTCGCCTGACGACCAGCAGCGACAGGCAAAAAACACCGCCAACTTTGGCACCCCCTTCCCAGTGTAAATAATATGCCTAAAATGGCTGACATCATTCCAAGCCCGTGTAAACCTCTGTTGTTTCCTACTTTCGTTTCTAGGCTGAACGGCACTTGGACTAAGTCCAGAAACTGCAATCGCCTTAATTTTAAAAGCAATTTTTTCTTTATTTCCCTTTTCCACGGCCGCTTGGTATTGGCATATGAACTTCACCGGGAGGTCTGGGGAAGGGGGGCAAGGGGGAACGACAACTCAGAGTAGGTCCGATGATTTTATAATTAAAACACACTCCAGGAAAGATAAGTAATTACTACATGGATGTTGGCGTATAACTATGAAACCAAACGTAAATGGTTTGCTCCCGTCCCTCAAAAATTCTCCCATTTTCCAAATACACTTTAGCCCTAAGTAAGTCTTACTATAGCTGTTGCGTTAACTTTTAGTTGCGTAGACAGTTATAAATGAATTGTCTGAGAAGTTGCCTCTTCCTACTACGTCTTTTTTGAGGCTGCAAAATTTCAGTCCTGTAGAAATTAACCATACAATTTATGTTGCTTAGCTCAGTTTTTGGTTAGCACTTTTCAAAGCCTATTATCAATACAGTAATTCAAGTTCTAACGTAAAATCATCAGTGTGCCAAATTGAGTACAAAGTTTTTATATGGTCTAATGAAATTTACCACTGAAAAATAGGCCAGTAATGAACTATAAAATTTAGAGATGATACTGTTAACCTGGACGTGTCTGTACTTAAGTTCTAAGTAAACGTCATGGGTTGATTTTTTTTTTTTTAAATGACTGCTTGGCTTTGAAATAGCAGTGAACTAATTCTCTAAAAAGATTAGAGGTTTGGTGAACCCATTGCAAACAGTCTTGTTCTTGGAAATGTTTGGAATGCACAGTCAAAAAAACTGCAGTAGCAAATTACCTTAGCTCTTTGTCTAACATTGTAGCTAATGATAGACAAGTACCCTGTCACAACAACCTCAAATATATATTCTTAGTGCTATTGTATGTATATAATTTTAATTCTTACAAACAAATATAACTCCAGTCATAGAAAGGAGAAAACTTTGACATCAGATGATGTCATTTCATACAGATTTTCTCTGTTCCTGTGTGGTAAAGATTTGAAACTCTAAACACATCAGAATTAAATTTGCTGGGCAGCTTTAAATTTGACTTTTTAACAAATTTTGTCGTTTATTGATACAGTGATCCTGTTTTCAGATTCTTACAATTTCTCACAAGTTCTCCATAATTTAAATTTTGTGCCATTTTTTATTTTCTCAGAGTCCCATATCAAAAAAAATACTGAGACTAGGCAGTGAAGGCCAACTTTCCTTTGTAACACACAGCAGTTACAGATGAATTGGTAGATAGAAAAATAATTCTCTTTCCAGCTATAAGCTAAAAAAGACTTCTTTTCTTCATTGGGTGACAAAATATTTCTGTACATAAAAAATAGAATATCAGTCACTTAAGAGCAAAGGAAAACCTTGGTTAATGGTAGACATTTGTGAGAAAACTGATCTCTTCATCTTAAAGCTTGGGCAGTGATTGTATAATGTTCTTTGGCCCTTGGTGGTGACTATGTGGCAACTACCTTGTCTGCCTGGGCTGGGTACAGAATCAGCCTTAATTTGTTTTGCTGGGGGTCATTTCCTTTGGCTGGTTGATTTAAAGGATCAGGCTAGGCTAGTTGTGGCCCAGAACTCCTTGAACTAGAATTTTTAATACTTTTAACTTTCATAGACCATGATGTCCATAGGCTAGTCTTTTTCAAAATGTGCTCTTCAGAACCACCTGCTCTGGTGTCATCTGGAGTTCTAGTTTTAAAATGCACATTCTGCTCCCTTATGCTGCAAGAATTCTGATTACTGTAGTCAGCTGTCTTATATAACATGCATTCCAATACTTTTACACTGCTCCTGTCTTCTGCGGTTTTTCTCTCTGCAGGAGGAGAACCCTCCAGAAGCAATTCCTTTGCTTCGGTTACAGCAGTAACTAATAATCCTAGCAGCTATTTCTATTGATTATATTGTCTTAACTAGCTTGCATTTCTTTCCCCCTGCATTTTCCTTTTAATTTTCACCTTCCTGCCTACACCTGTCCTGTTAGGCGCAAAGCTCTTAGAGGAATAGAAATAGCAAAGAATCATTTTGTTTAACAAAGGTGAGTTTGAAATTTTATGTTTTAGGTAGCAGTCTTTTTCTTTTTTGAACCCTGGAAAATTATTTTGTATGTGCAAATATCAAATACTTAATGTGCTGAATTGGAAGTCTCAGGTTTTTCATTATATAACTGCTTGATGTTGGACTTAAATTTTAGTTTTCATGTCTGTAAGATGAGAGTAGGACCAGATGGTCTGTAAGGACTCTTCCAGTTTAAAAAATCTAAAGATGTTAGGATTACATAATATTTTGGCAAGAATTAAATTGTTTTAACTGTGAAAAACAACAACTACCTCCTCACCCTATCCAGACTGTTCCCTTTTTTGTTTTAATGTTTAAACATCTTACATTCTTCCCTCATATTAAGTAGGAGTGGGCCAAAGAAAAAGGAGATGAATGGAGGAATTATGTAATCAAATTTCTTTTTTGGTTTCCTTACTATAGAACAGACAATTGTCAACTCTTCTGTTGCAAGGCCAGCTTATGAAACCCCTTTCTCAATGTTAGTCTTCCAGAAAGCTTGTTTGCTTCATTAGGTATCCCCACAAGCCATTTTGTTGATACAGTGTTGCTTCCTTGTTTCTCCCTATCCTACCCTGTAGATGTTTGTAAATGAGAGAGAAGTAAATGCTTATGTAAGGAAAAATGGGGTAGAATAGGAGCATGAGAGAAAGTGAAAGACAGCCATCACAAAATGGCTGCTTGAACCCTACTACTTTATACCTTCTATTTGCACGATCAAGACTGAAGGGTTTGATTGTAGGTTTTTAGTGGTTTTTATTTTTTTGTGTGTTTGAGGGGTGGAAAGAAGAATATAAATGCATGACTGGACATTTCCTGAAATGTGTTGATCTTTAGAAAAGGGATTGAGGGATTTTTAACTAAAATATATCTCATTACCTAGTTACATAATTTCATATTTGCAAACATTGGCCAGTAAAACATTTATAGTTATTATATTTTGGTGGAAGGTATGGATGTCTGAAATTAGTGCTGGGAGATAAATGAATTGCTTCTGCATCTCAGGCTTGTTCTCTGGCCTCCCTCCTGGGCACACAAACCTGGTACACATCCCAAATGAGATGCTGCTACTGTTGAGGGTTGGCAACATTGCACATTGCATGACTGGAGGACAAGTTAGCTGCCTGAAGTCCCCTCAAGATTGTTGTCTTTCCAACTAGACAAGCTGCTGTGTTATCCTTGGCATAATCGTAAGCCCGTAAGACCTCATGGAATTGAAGTCTCCATATAAGATGTTTATGGGAATGTATTTCCTAACCAGAAATATCTCAAACACATTTATGGTACAGGCCTATTTAAGGTAATTTAGAATTCAGCTTCTGAAATGTTTGTTATGCATTGCTAAAACATCACTTGTATGTAAATGTCTCTAGAAAAATAAATTATGCAGCAATTTGGGGGCATTTTCTTTTAGTTTTATCATACCAAACTCAAATATCTGGAGTATCTCTTCAAAAGCTATACTCTTTCCAAAAGGAAATACCTTATGAATTAATATTTTAACTAAAGCTTATTGAACTGCTTTATATAACATTGTATCAGTAAAGAAAGATCCTGAAAAAAAATTGTGTATTTTCAAATAAGACAAAATTAGTTTACTCTATTAAACTTTTTGACAAATGTGCCACTTTCTATTAGAGCTTAGACTGAAGCAGAAGTTAGAAATTTCCCCACCAAAAGATTTCAGGCTATAATTGCTACTTGTTAAAATTAAGGATTTGACAATTCTGTATGTGAATCTGTTATTTGTCTAAATGATGTAGATGCTGGAATTATTTCAATAATTACTATGTATAAAGATAGTTATTGCCAGACACTTAATTTTTTGCACAGAGCTTAACAATGAAAGTCTTCCACTAGGTAGACAACTAAAAGATTACATATATGACCCTAAGGATATAATTTTTAAAAATATTTAATTGTGATCATCCCTGTTAATCAGTAATTGTGATATTTTTAGTAGCTTTAAAGAAATCTGTAATGTAATATTTTATGTGTTACCAACAACTGAATGAACACCATTATTTAAAGAATTATAGATTTTTAAGGCTTTTTATTAGAGAATAAAAGAATTTTTTGGAGCATTTCTATAATTGTGTCATTTGGGGGAAAAATCAAGTAAAATTGAACATAGCTTTTTTTATTTCTAAACAGAAAAGCTTGAATCTTATTGCAGAAATGAGAAAATTACCCTTTTTGTGATAGAGTGATAGTCTCATTTTTCACTTAATGTTTTATCTTCAATGCTGACACGTTTCCAGCAGTAATTTTATAATTTAGAACTAGTATAAATGACAGAAGAGAAATTAATGTTGAAATAAACTCCTCACAGTTTATAAATACTACCACTTCAGTTAAATATCCTGGGGATTTATTTGGGGAATTGGTGCTAAGCATAATACTAGATATTTAATACTTTGAAATTTTTAATTGTTTGCATGAACCTGTTTTGGCTTAGTTTAATTTCATACTTTGAGCAACAAGAAGTTTTGGTGAATTTCTGCATATTTGAATGTTTAATATTTCATGGCAATCTTCTTTTTGAGACAGGCTCTTACTATGCAGTTCAGGCTGGTCTAGAGCTCACTGTGTAGCCAAAGCTGGCCTTATACTTAAGGCTATTCCTCCTGTCTTAGCCTCCGAAGTGCTGGTATTACAGGCATGTGCCACCACACCCAGCTCCAAAATTATTATTATTATTATTATTATTATTCTTTGGTACTGGGGATCGAACTCGGGTCCTTCTGCTTGTGAGTCCAAAATTATTTTATTTTTTTTATTTTTTATTTTTGTTGCCGGGGATGGAACTCAGATCCTTCTGCTTGCGCAGCAGGCGGTGAAACCACTGAGCCAATTTTAATAATTTGTTTTTGAGAATAAGTTAAGGGTAAAGTTTAACTCTTAAATTATTTTCTGTACTTACCTATGATTATAATGTTATTATATAATTATAAATGTGTAAGATTATATAAAAACCAAAAAGGGAGGTTGCTTTGTTAATGAAATCACTTGGAATGTTGCAGCATCTGACAGAAGATCCATCTTCATGCTAGGAAAAATGATTTTGATTTTAAGGGACAGTCTGTTTAGTACTGAATCATCAGTTTTTAGTCTTTCATTTTATAGCTTTCTCCTTTGATTTTTTTTTTTTCTTTACTTTTATTTTACTACTGGGATATAGCATTTCCCAAGTCCATCAGTTTCAGCTAGGACAGTGCTAGGCATGTTATGCAGTGATAGCAAAACTCAATGCTTTATGTGTCCAAGTAGGTGAATTAGTAAAGCTGAGCTTTTTCGATATTAAACAAGCTAGGATTTACTTGGTCTTCATTTAAGAATTGGGTCCCGTGTTGCACAGTTCTCGAGATTTTGTTTGTGTTGATTTTGATTTTGGTGATGGGGGTTGGACTCAGAGCTCCCCACATACTCAGCCTGTACTCTGCCACTAAGCTACACCCCCAGCCCTGTAATCCTTCAGTTTTTAAAGGTAAACTAGAAATTAGGATTTTTATTTGAACTCATATAAATTAGCAAATACACTGAAGGCCTGACTTGGGCTACCATTTTGCAGTCTCTCTTAAAGTGGGGAAAGCAAAGATGGCATACTATGGCCCACATGATAAAATATAGCCTTGTGTTTATTTTTCTGTAGCCTGTGAAGTAGGAATGATTTCTGTATTTTTAAATGGTTAAAGGAGAAACATCAAGAAGATGATGTTTCTCCTTTTTGCTTAGTACCCTCATTAAATGGGGGAGTGCAGTTCAGGAAGCAGTACTGTCTAGTAATTGAGAACTCAGGCAGTCATACTTTAAGATTTAAATCTTGCCTGTATCTCTTACTGTGCTACTTTGGGCAAGTTACTTAAGTTCTCTGTGCATCAGTTTTTCTATCAGTAAAATAGGGAACATAATATATATCTATAAACTACTCCCACTTCCATCATTCCTGTTTTGGAATATTAGTTGTTTTTTTTTTTTAAGAGTAGGAAAATTTATTGAGAAAAAGATAGCTTCTGTCTAAGAGAGACAGAAGAGGGACCAGAAAGTGGGTTGCCCGCTCACCTAACTTCTCAAAAGTGTTTAATGGGACAAAGCCCGGAGGTGAGGCGTGTTCAAGGTGGGACAAAACTATAGTCAATTAGTAAGATTACAAGTATAGTTGCTTAGGTAATATTGAGTAAATGGGGGCCCAGTGGGGAAACAAGTCACTTAGCAAGGTAGCAAGCTGTCAAGGAATGAGCAAGGGTTTTCCGTGGTAAGGGGTGGGTCAGGGATCTTTCTTGGAAGAGCTTTGCCTCTCACCCAGGTGATTGATACCTAGTTAGAGTATCAATCACTGCTATTCATCCTTAGGGGAACCACATGGGTGTGGTAGTTTCTCTTCTTTTACAATGCTGGCTTTCAGTAAATGTGTCTTGATTGTCCTCCTTGTTGGTTCCTTGAAGGCCTGCCCTGTCTAACTGCCTACAAGACATCTAATTAACTTACCTATCTACAATATGGCATACTACTTCTTGTGTTGCTATTGATGCTTATCTCTGCCTCCCTTGTTAGTTACATCATAATATTGTTAATACTTTTTTTTCCAACAAAATATTGTGAGGATTTATTCCTGCAACACAAAAACCCTTAGGAGTTACTGTGTATTTTTCCAATGCATAATAGGTGTTAGTAGAATTTTTTAAGTTTAATTTTGGGTTTTACCAGAGTAATACTTGGTTTTCAAATGCAAATAGTCCTGTCTCATTTCAGAAAAACACTTTTTAAAAAATTGTATCTCACACATTAAAATGCATATATTGTATCTTTAGTGTACAGTTATTTTTAAATATATACACCTGAACTGACACCCCCACAAAGATAGAACCATGTGATCAGCTGAGAAAGTTACCTGATGTTCTTTTACAGTTTGTCCTTCTGTGTCCTTAGAGGCAATCACTATTCTAGTTTCTAAGCCCATTAATTGCATAGAGGCATTTATATTCACTCCCTAGCACTTTTGGCCTTTTATTATTACCAGGGTGGTCAGCAGGCCATGCTCTGCCTTTGTGCAAAAAAGAAAAAGGTATCCTCTCTGAGGTTTTGGTAAGAAGAGCATTGACTGGATTCTAGCCTCACTGATCCCCATGGCTAGCATCTTTGTGTTAAAAACAACCTTCCAGCTATACATAGTGATCTGAACTCCACACTTCTATAAATGGTTCTTAAACTTGTTGGTCTCATACTGCTTGTATAAAAATTTAAAATTGGTCAGAATTGCAAAGAGCTTTTGCTTTAGGCCAGTCATATATAATGATATTTGCTGTATTACAAATGAAGACAAAAAAAAAATAACCTATTACATGTTAATATAAATAACATTTTTATGAATAAAATTTTCCAAAGAACTAAAGTGGTTTAAGAAGACCAAGTGTAGGATTGTTTTATATTTTTGTAGTATTCTTTAATGAGTAGCTTAATAGAAGATAGTTGGATTCTTTGCAGCTTCTGAACTCATTCTGTTATCACATTTTAGCTTCTGGAAAAATCCATAGTGAAAATGAAAGTGAAATAGTGTAGTAAGTTCTGCCATGAAAATGTGGACCTTGTGGACCCCTGAAAGGGTACTCTGGACTACATTTGAAGAACAAGTCCTCTAAATACTTGTTTATTACTGTTCTTTAGTGGGTTTTTATTCTTTTTTTTTTTTTTTTGTAGTTTTGGATATTATCCATTGGTAGTATGAAAATGGAAGTTGAATATTTAACCTTTTCTATATGTTTACTCAGCAGTACACACAGTCTGTTCTCTTGGTTTAGTTATTCCAATTTCTGTTTAAATTGATACTCAGTGCATTTATTAGGATTGACATAAATATTATTTACATCTGGATAATATACTTTTATTGTACTTTCTTTATGGTATAACTTTTTTTTTCTTTGGCAGTCTCACTGTCTAGTCCAGGTTGGCCATGAACTCTCTAGCCTCCCACAGCTTCCTGAGTGCTAGGATTAGAGTGTGCCACCATGGCTTCCTTTTAAAAACTTTTTATTTTTTCCTGGGTTTGAGAGAGAAGGTTGCTTAATTTCTATATATTTTTTACTAACTCATCCTCAGATTCTCTGACAGCAGTGTAGTTGCCTTTCTGTATCTTTAGACATACTAGGTACCTTACACAATTTCCTGTTTTTCTAGGTAGGTTCCTACCTGTCCTTCTTGAGTCTTCTAGCCGAGACTTTGCACTCAGGCATGTTGCTGTAACTCATGTCCCGAGAGTCATAGAATCCTGGAATTACCTTTGCCTCCATCCCATATTGGAACAGCAGTTTTATAAATGAAGAAAAAGTGTTTGTGATCCATGTTTTTAAAGCTTGCATGTCTGAGAATCTTTATCCTTACTTAATTGATCATTTATCTGGGTATAAAATTCTAGATTAGTAGTAATTTTCTCAATGTTTTGATAGCACTGCTCTGTTCTAGTGTGATTTTTTTTGTGATTCTTAGGTCTTTGTGCATCCCTCCCCCGACCAGAAGCTTGAGATTTAATCCTTGTGCTTTGGTGTTTGTTCCTTATGCTTTCAGCTTTCAAACTATAAACATACCTATCTGCTGTCATTTGCATTCTCTGAGATTAAATGTTTTTGCCTTTACTGTCACTTTATTGAGTTTTTGGGAGGAAATTAAGATAAATCTAGTTAACTGAAAATCAATTCTAGGGCTTCCAACTCAGCTATCTTGATAACTTTTGAAAGATTAGTTAGACTATTTCCTTTTACACTAAGAATGGACTTAATGATGATAATGGAAACCATCTGAGTTATTATTAGCCCTAATTTGAGACATGATGACCTAGAAAGATGGACATCTTGGTCTTTTCAAAGTGCCAAGGCCCTCCTTCATGAGTAATTTTAGAGGTAGTTCACTACCAATTTTTGAATTTGCTTTATGTCTTTATTACTTTATATTTAATTTTCATAATTAATAGCTTTCCTTTTTTACTTATCTTGAAGTGCTTTTATGTTACATGTTTGGATGCCTAAATATTTTCCTTTATTTTTTTGTTTCATATATGTATGATTTTAAGACTTTTGTTACTATCCGTTGTAATTTGATAAGTCCAATTTGTCAATATATTAAAAGTAATATTACTGTTGTAATAGTTAACATATGTAGTGCTTATTAGGAGTGTGACTCTGTTTAGATAAGCTTCTTAAGATGGCAGAATTCTGTAGAAACTCAAGCTATGTAGATCTTGTTTGGTCATGAGTTTGTCCGTGTGTCACTTCATTTATATTATCAGAATTAATTTGTGTATTTTGTTAGCCATTGACCTAATAGCTTCATGTTTTTCTTTACTTAAGTTATACAGAGACGTGATATTTGGGCCTTCTTAGCACCAAATATTCATATTCATAGTATTACAAAAATAATGTTATTTGTCTGCACCTTTTATGTTTATCTGTAGAATGATGTATTGGATGAACTGACATTTCATGGTACTTCCTAGGGTATCTTTTCTTTTTGAGAACTTACCTGATCACATATTCAGAAGCACTTATATATTCAGAAGCATGGCCAGACACTATATTAGGAATTAAAAATTACAGAACCTTCCTACTTAAAAGAAGCACATAATGTGTCTAGGAAAGATCAGCCAGTTACATAAACTGATAAAATTAATCACAGCCTACTTAAATGTCTTGTGTCTGCTTTCATAAGAAAATTATGTCCCTGGGTTCAAAAGGCAGAACAGTGCGGTAAGGAAGCAAGATTAAATTAAATGTTTCCACTGAGTGTTTGTGGTATACACATTCATCAGCGGGCAGTAGAACCCATAGGGTCAAAGTACTTTTCACTTGTTCACTGTAGAAAGGCAAATATCCCAGATCCCAAGAACTGCAGTTGTTTTTTTCTAGTTCTTAGTCATTTTGTATAACTTTCAAAATTACAGAATTTGTGTGGAAAATATCTGTAACTTTCCACATTTAAATTATGTAGGCTGGGGAATGCATCTCAGTGGCAGAGTGAATGAGGCCTTTGGTTTGATCCCCAGCACTAGAATAAATTGACACTTTCACAAAAAACAGTTGGAATTTTCTTACCAAGATTCTGAATTTTAAATGGAATTACCTGTATTTGATTATGAATATATAATAATTACCTTGTTGAGTGGCATTAAAAATCTAACATTTAGCCGGGGATTTAGCTCAGTGGTTCCGGTGCCTGGCTCGCAAGCACAAGGTCTCGAGTTCGATCCCCGGTACAAAAAAAAAAAAAGATGAAAAGAAAAAAAAAAAATCTAACACTTATACAAAAAGTGAGTCCAGAACACCTTTGCTTTTTTACCCTAATCTTGACACTTAATTTTATGATAAATTATATGAGAGTAGAGCATTCCTATTGTGCTTAAAATTTTTAGGAAGACAGTCTATATTAGAAACAATATACTCCTGGGCCGGGGATTTAGCTCAGTGGTACCACCGCCTGCCTTGCAAGCACAAGGTCCCAAGTTCGATCCCCGGTACCACAAAAAAAGAAACAGTATGCTCCCAATACAGTTCAGCCAGTAGTA
Organism: Heterocephalus glaber; assembly: GCF_000247695.1. The sequence continues at coordinate 6,611,394 of NW_004624748.1, read as the reverse complement.
GAAGTCTTCACCCATTTATCCATGGTAAGGGGTATTAGCCAGTTTGTGTTGGTCTAGACTTTCTTTTTGGTATTTGATGATTTTTAACTCACCAGTAGGAATTTTAAAATCTGTTGATCCCCGGTACCAAAAAATTAAATAAATAAAAAATAAAATCTGTTAAAATTTTGTTTTATGAAATATCACCAGTATAGTTTTATTCAGCATAGACTGGGTAAACTATATAGAAATGATGGTCATTTTATAAACTATATAGAAAAAAGATTTACTTTGCACTTTGTATTTTGCTTTTCCCTAATGATACAAAAAAGTGATTACGTTATAATCCAGCCCATTCAGCATTTACAGCCTGCCTTTTTTTTTTTTCCACTTAGTTCTGACATAATTTTCTTTAACCTGGGCTTGTGCTAATTTTGTATGATAATAATAATTTGGTTCAGATTTCAAAGATGTATTACAAGTTAAATTGTTTGGCAAGAGCTTTAAAGTTTTATTTTTCTTCTGTTGGTGTTTGTATATTGTATATTGTGGGATTTATTAGCAAAAAAAGTATGTTAAAGAGAAACTGTTGTAGACATATTTTGAGATTGTTTTCCTTTTTGTAACCTTTGCCTCCTACAAATGCAGATGATTCAATAACTACTAATCATAACATTGGTGTATTCCTAATTTTGACTCAATACTAATTAACTTGGCTGAGCAAAAGCCAATACTGATAAAAAGGTCAGAGGCCTTTGGGAAATAAGGTATCTACAGATATAAAGAGCATCTTTCTGTTTCTCTCTGCATAATGCCAGTCACTTGGAAAACTGCTTGTTTATATGTCAAATGTAGTATTTCTCACTCAGACTTGCTCACCATAGTTGAAACAATAGCAGTTCTATTTGGAAAGGCAAATTAGGAAGCAAAATTGAGACACTGATTTAAGTGAATAAGAAAAAATACAAACAAGTGTTTGGTGTCTTATATATTGGTATGTTTCAACCAGAGATTTTGTTTTACACATAGCAGGTATATTTGGTAATTAATCCTATGAATAATGGACAGAGCCTTAGATCATGTCTTTTTGGTGCTTTCAGAGGAAATTGAATAGAACATCTACCAGCTTCTGAAACCCAGAACTCAAAATCTTTTATATGAAGAAGTGGTTTAGATTAAATTAGATTCTCAGAAGAAGGAATATACCCAGTCATAGCTGGAAATGAAGATTTGAGTTTAAAATCCAGCAACAAGGTAGAAAAGAATATGATGAATTTGGTCCTCAAGTAGGGGGAAAAATTAGAGGAGTTGCGAATACTAGAATATTGATGAGAAATCTATTTTTTTTTAAATGCGAATCAGATTTTAAAAATATGAACAGCTAATCTATTTTGGGAAACGTTATACAGTTTAAACAAAACATTCGGCAACCGGCCTGTGTACACTTGTATTTACCTATGTTACCTCAATATGCATTAAAATGTACACATTTCTGAGTCTTCTGCAAATGTAACAACACATAATCTGACATTATATTGATTCTTTTCCCTTTTTTTTGTCTTATGTTTGCACTTAAACTGTTTATGCCATTGTATAACCCTAAGAGAGATTTTAATCCTAAGAGACATTTTCCTTTTTAGTATTCTGGTTTCTAAAGCATTTCTGTTGCATTTGTGATAATAATGAAAAATAGAACATCTGAGGGCTTTGAAAAATATCTCCTGAAAACTTCATTCATCATATTAAAAAGATTAAAATAGAACTGCCCAAGGATGTGTTTTCTTAGTTTTGAGAACAGAATAAAAAGTATATAAAAAAACCCTCACATTTTATTTAAGTTTATAATTGAAACACTTTTACTGAAATCTCCTAGGGAACTGATTGAGGTGACCTAATTCTTATTTAACTGAAGTAACAACACAATTTATCCTTCATTTTGGTTAAGATATAATTTGTTAAATAATTTTTCTTTATTCTCTGATAAAATTTATTTGAACCAGAAATTAGTATGGTGCAAAAATGAGAATGCTTCTGAAAGCTATGTTTTTCTGTAACTGCTATTGAGGGGGTAGTTATAGGCAATCCTGCACTTCACTGCCTTCATTTGTAAACTGGGCTAAAATCTTGACATTTCAGGAAGATTAATGAGATGATAATTGTATGGCACTTAAGGGAGTTCTGTTACCTTATAATTTACTAGCACAGTTTAAGGTGCTGTACCAGTTTTATTGTAGTACAAGAGGGAGGAAATGTTTCTGTGACTTTTAAAGTAGGCCAGGTAAAATTACATACCCCAGTGAAGAAGCTCCTGATTATTAGTAATTTTTCTTTTTCTTTTCTTTAATCATGAAATATTCTAAACATAAAAAATGTAGAGAATCTATAGACTGTAATACTTTATTCTCCTCTTGAATGGACAGTTAGATTATTTTAAATTTTTTTCTTATTAATAATTGTACCCTGAACATTATTGAGCATACTTCTTTATGCACATTTACAAAAGTTTATCAGCAGTTTTATCCCCAGATTTGAAGTTGCTCGGTCATAAGATACATGTATTTTTACTAGTTTCTGCCAAATTGTTTTCCAAAGTAATGGTACCATCTCCTGTCAACTGTGTGAAAGTTCCCAAGTTCTCTTTATTTAGCCCTTTCCTCAGGACTTAGTATTGTTAGACTTTGCTTTTATTGCATGGTATGTAGAAACTCAATTGATTGCTTTCCTGCTCTCCTTGTTGAAATTTACATGCAGTAAAACATCCATTTTATGTGTACAATTTGAATTCATGTAATTGTACAGAGTTGTGTGTCCACTATATAGAGGTCATGATAGGAAACATTTCTGTCACCCTAAAATGTTTCCTCATACCCCCTTGTGGTCATTCTCCCCTTTCTCAATACTTGCCAGTGATAGCCACTAAACTGCTTGTCACCATGGTTTTGCCTTTTCTAAAATTCCATAATGGAATCTCTTTTGAACTTCTTTCATTTAGCATGATTTTGAGATCCAGCCATGCTGGGATATGTTAATTTTCTGTTTTCTTATTGCTATCTATTTCATAGTATAAATGTATCACAATTTATCCATTTTATTAGTTGATGGATATTTGAGTTGTTTTAAGTTCAGGGCTATTATGAATAATGATGCCCTGAATATTCATGTACAAATCTTTAATTCGGTTGATTATTGAAAATTTGATCCTTAGCAATCTTGATAAATTCTTACCAGTTTGAATAATTTTACTTTCTTAGATTTTTCTGTGTAGATCAGTTAACAAATAACAACTTTCTTTTTTTCTAATCCTGTATCTGTTATTTGCTAGAATCTCTAGTACAATATTGAATGGAAACAATCAATTTTAATGGACATCCTTGTACTCCTGACTTGAAAGGGAGGGTATAAGTCTAAATTTCACATATGAAATTTGCTTTAGAATTTTAATCATTTACTTCATTAATGATAAGAATTTCACCTCTTCCTACTTTGCAAAGACAATAGGAGTGGGAATTGAATTATGTCAAATAAATTTTCTATTATTTTGAGAAGATTGTGGGGCTTTTCAACTAAAGGTTATTCTTTCAAGTATTAAAATTTAATCATTTTTTAAAACTTCTATTAAAAACTTATAAATCTAGTATATACTTTAATCCATTTTCCAGATTACAATATGGGACATCATTTATTTGGCATAGATAGTGTTAATAACTGTTGAGATGGAGCATGCCTAAACACATTTGAATTTCTCATAGGATCTAGCACAGTACATTGCACATAATAGTCCCTTAATAAATGTTGAGCTGAGCTAAGTAGGGCTACTGTTTATGCTAAATAGCAAGTTTATTGTGCATCATGAATTATTGTGTTGTACCCTCACTATGTTCCTGGGTACTGATGTAAATTTTGTGAATCATAAAAGATTTAAATAGCTGGGCTTTTTAAAAAAGTGTCTACGTTTTATTTGCTTATCAAATTTTGCATGCCATTTAAGTGCCAAGCTTATGCCAGTAATGCAAAATGAATATGAATGCTCACAAAGACCTTATAGCCTATTAGGAAGAGATGAGTACTATATGTGAATTATTCTAATACAAGGCTAAAGTGATCACTAGGAATTTGGGGGGTGGGGGAGAAAGAGTAAATAGACTTGAAAGACTTGATATCTCTTTAATCAAGTTCTTGACTGTGGCACATAGACTTTGGATCCATAATTGGGCTGTTCAAAGATTATTATTTCCTTGTTTGTAAGCCATGTTTCACATTGTTGAGGTGCTGAATAAATGACTTGTGGATAAGTGAAGTATTGTATAAGCTAAATTCTTCAAGAAATTGATGTTGAGGCCGGGGATTTAGCTCAGTGGTTCAGCTGCCTGCCTGGCAAGCTCAAGGACCCGAGTTCAATCCCCGGTATTGTAATCCTGAAAGGTGATTGTTTGAATAACATGAGAATTGAACTCCATACCATGTTCTACAGAGGCCCTTTGTGGTCTGCCCCAGTTACATCTCATCTTCATCTTTTGTATTCCTGCCCCCCATTTGGAATACTCCAGCCATCATGCATGTGGCTCTTGGGAATTTCATGCATTCTGGCTGCATGATTTTGTTCTTTGCCTTACACATAATTTCCTTTAATTCTCTCTTCTTCCTGGGTAAGAGTATCCTTTAGCATTCCATTCAAGTGTTTTCTCCCCTGAGAAGTCTTCACCAAACTTATCTCTAATGTGCTCTCTTCACATTTTCCTGTTAGAACCCATATCATGTTTATGTTCTCTTTATATATTACCTATTTCCTAGACTGATGATCCAGCCAATCTTTTTCTTGGCAGAGGCTATCATTCAGTGTGTGGCACAATTCTTGGCATATAGCAGACAATTATAATTTATTCTCAAAAGTATTTTTGTTGAGCAATTTAAAATGATGTATTAAAAAGACTGAAAACTTGTCATCAGTTTGACAGTTGAGGCTCCATCATGTTATTTTATAGGTACTCTATCTGCCTGTGGTCTTTGATTATTCATGTATATACTATTAGAGAGATACTGCCGCATAGCATTGATGGATGGGTGTGTGCATATATTTGGCTGTCTCAGCAACTGATATCAGATATTGGAAATGACTGTTTCCATCTGTCATTTCCACCACTGCCTCCACCCTGAAATTACGTTAGAAAACATTTATCTGTTTCAGTATTTATGCCAGACAAGAGCTCAAGCAAAATATGTATACTTTAATGTTCGTTTCATAGTACCACATGACTCCATGGAATTCTTGTTAACTTTTCACAAATGGGATGTCTTACATGGCTTGATAAATTCTTTTAGCCTTGTTCTCATTACATATAACTTCTTGCAGTGAAGTAGTTGCCTTAAGTATGCATACAGAGTATGTGGGCAAGTATTACATCCAAGTGTAATGCTTTCACAGCATTTGATCTGATCAAATAAGCCATGTAAGACATCATAATACTGTATGACAAAGTTGTGTTGAAACTTTTTCTGAATGTCTCAATGTTAGGAGATCACCAAAAGTTGTGCCTGGAAATAGGAATTATGGGTTGGATCATTGCTTTAGATATGGTTAGCAGGTAGGGTATTGAGATTTAGAAGTAGTTAGAATTCTCCCTGGGGCCCAAAGAAGCATTGGGGTGAGTCCTAGTGCCACCATTTAATTGTTCTTGGGTTGATTTTGGTCAGGGCCATAACTCCTTTGGTATTTATGTCTTCATTTTTTAAAACAGTAATCCTTAAGATATTTCTAATCCTGAGCCTTCTCCTTCAAGATACATATCAATTGTCTTTTTCGTATTTTAGGACCCAGATGATGTGGTACCAGTTGGCCAAAGAAGAGCCTGGTGTTGGTGCATGTGCTTTGGACTAGCATTTATGCTTGCAGGAGTCATTCTAGGAGGAGCATACCTGTACAAATATTTTGCACTTCAAGTAAGTGTCTTTTTTTTTTTTTTTTTTAAATGAGACAAGATCTCACTAAGTTGCCCAGGCTGGGTTCAAACTTGTTATCCTCTTTCCTCAGCCTCCAAGAGTGCTATGATTATAGGCCTGCTTGCCACCACATATTTTGTCTTTGACCTTTTTTTTTTTTTTGCCTTTATCAGATGTATTAGAAAATTTTCCCTAATTTGTTCTAAGCTTGTGCTTTTTTGTCTGTGGCCTTTAGACAGAAGAGTGGTCCTGATTTAAAGCTGTATTTAAAAATTGATCATGTGTTTGGAACACGTATTATAGACACTCAGTCTTTAAAAGCAGAATAACAGGGCTGGGGATTTAGCTCAGTGGTTTCACCGCCTGCTGCGCAAGCGCAAGGACCCGAGTTCGATCCCCGGTACCAAAAAAATAAATAAAATAAAATAAAAGCAGAATAACAGTATTTTGAGATGTTGCTGACAAAAGGGTTTAGATTATTGGGTGATTTTTTTTCAAAATCAGCTTAACCTTCATTTGCCTACCGTAATTACTGACTAAAAGGTATAGCATTGTGACTTGACAGTTGAATAAATACATTTGCCATAAACGTTGTCATGTTGATAAACTGTCACTTGATAGCCAATTCTAGCCACCCTCACAATATCCTTTTGCCCTTGGGCCCAGAGAACATGGTACCGCATTTCTCTGCCACTTGCTAGTCATTGGTTTCTCTAAAGAGTTGGGTGACTTCAGGAGTGATGTTGAAATATCTTACGGTGAAAGTTGCTTATAATTTAGAATGTTTAATAAAACCTTTGGGTTAAAACAGATTTTTCTTCCAATTAGTTATGATCTGTCATATCTGCTGTGTGATATATTTCTCTTGGCAGTAATTCAGTGAGTATTCCTCCCCTTAAGGAATCTTGAGGGGAAGTTTACTTTGAGCTTTTATGACTAGTTCACTTGTTTTAAACTTTGGAAATTTGGAGAAACACTTGACAACTAGATGCATTTTTAAAAATTAAGTAACTAATTTTGAAATATTCTGCCAGAGGATGTATAAATTTTATGCACATTTTCTATGTTATTCAAGATAATGGCTCCCCAGTACCCCCCCCAAAAAATAATAATAATGGCTTATCAGTAGACATTACTGAAATATTGGTCACTTTTTGTATTATTTTTCAAAAGAAATACAGAAGAAAAAAAAATGGCAGTTCCACTGTCCAGAGGTAAGATTTGGTGCCAAAATGTTTATTATACAGTTCCCAGTCTATTGTTTATATGTATACTTTTTCATATATATGTTTTCCACTTAGCCATTATAAAGTTTAAGGAAAGATTAGCATTACCTGCATGCATATGAAAATTTTAGAAAAATTATCCTTCTTTTCCTCTTTTGGGCTAATAAAGGGAAAAAATTATTTGAGGGATGGGAATACCATGGATTGGACTCTGGGCTTCATACATGCATTGATGCGAGGCACGCAATTCTGTCACTGAGCTATATCCCAAACCCTTTTTCAAAGAGGGATGAGGATCATTTAATAAGTTAACTTTATCAAAATTTTGAAAGTTTGTTATTTCTTAAAGATACTATTTTTTTCTGAATATATTCTTTTGTGAAAAACAATACCTACAGGTAAAGTAGGCCTGTGTGTTTGTTCAAATATACTTGTCACCAGGTAGATAATTGCTTTTATATTCTGTTTTTATCTACCACAAAAAGAAAAGGGAAAATCAGTTACTTTTCTTCTTCTGAAGTAATTTTTTTATAATACTTCAAAACCTGACCTTAAAGAATGTGCCAACTCTGTAATTAAACTGTCTGACTTGTCATCTAAAAGTAAGAGTTTGCAAGCAAAATGCTATTTAGATAGAGGTGGCAGCTTAAGTAATGCTTACATTTAAAAACCTGTCTCACACTGAATTGCTGCAATGAGTCTTTAAATTCTCTACAGCCAGATGATGTGTACTACTGTGGAATAAAGTACATCAAGGATGATGTCATCTTAAATGAGCCTTCTGCAGATGCCCCAGCTGCTCGCTACCAGACAATCGAAGAAAATATTAAGATCTTTAAAGAAGATGAGGTTGAATTCATTAGTGTGCCTGTCCCAGAATTTGCAGACAGTGATCCTGCCAACATTGTTCATGACTTTAACAAGGTGGGCCAATTGTCCAAAATTACAAAAAGTACAATCACAGGTACAAAAAATACAGGTTCTTGAATTTATATTTTTTTTACTTTTCATTTAATACTCACTAAATTATTCTATTTAGGGTTTAGTTTTTACTTAAAAGATGGACTTGGGTTTCTCAGCATTACAAGATAAGCTATCACTACTTGGTGGCTCTGCTTTATCTGAAACAGATCCCTTTCTCACATCTTGCTTTCTTTCATTCCTTGGTCTTGCCTATTCTGAAAGCCTCCTTCATGACTTTTTCTTCCTTTACTAGCAACTTGTTATTTCTTACTTCCACATTTTCTTAGAGCTCATTTATCTTCCCATTTCTTTGTAGCATTTTCAAAAATTAATAATTTGTTGATCTGTTTATAAGTTCTCATTCTGCATTTTCCCCTAGCTTTTCAAATTTTATGCAGCCTAGAGGAGTTTGAAGTAACAACCCAAATCTTCCTCCTCTGCTTCATTTTTTCTCTCATTTGCCACTTTACCCCTTATTTGTTAGCTCTTAAGAATGAAGATGTTCTCCCACATATCCAAATGATCATCACACCTAAGGAAATTAACACAACAATATACTACTATTTAATATCTAGTTTATATTTAAATTTCTTGTTATATTTAAATTGTTTCTTCAAACTGGGATTCAGAGGTTCAGAAGTTCACGTGCCTTTGGTTCTTATATCTTTGAATAAGCTGATGCCATTTTGAACACTCACTGAATTTAGCTTTGGAAACATTTTATGCTTTCTATGCCTGATACACATTTGTGAACCAGTTTAAAAAATTACTTCAAGGTAATAAGCTTTATCCTAAGCAAATAGTAAATATTAATACTTAACTTACTAAGCTCTTGGGACTCTTACAAGTGTTTGCATGTCTTAGTGTAACTCAGCTCTTAAAACCATCCTGTGAGATGTCTTTGTCAGCTGGGATTTTTATCTAAACTACAGAAGACAAAAATTATTTGAGACTTTTTCTAGTTTTCTAAGGATGGTACTAATATTTCAGATTTATAGGAGAGAAAATAATGTTTACATTAACAATGTATAGATGCTTTGTGGAGGAGTATTTGGGATAAGTGAGGGAACTAATAAATCCATCACATAATAGATATTTACAGTTAATAAGTATTACTATTATAAAAAATTCCTGATGATTGCATTTACAAGCAATTATTTTTCCTCATTCCTATTTCCATGCCTATTCACCAGATTCTTGGTTTGTTAAAATGCAAATGATTTACGCATTCTAAAGCCAACCTGTTTTATTTATTTATTTGGTACCGGGGATCGAACTCAGGACCTTGTGCTTGTGAGGCAGGCAGTGGAACCGCTGAGCTAAATCCCCAGCCCAAGCCAACCTGTTTTAATGGTACCAGTTATTTAAAATTTCAGTTGCTGCCTATTTTAGATATTAATCTAACTAAAATGTGTCTTTTTTTTCTTGCCAGAAACTCACTGCCTATTTAGATCTTAACCTGGATAAGTGCTACGTGATTCCTCTGAATACTTCCATTGTTATGCCTCCTAGAAACCTGTTGGAATTACTCATTAACATCAAGGTATAAAAATTATTACTGTTTTTGATTAATGGTTCTGTTAGTGTCTGGGAATTCCCTGTTGAGAAATTAGTCCTGTTGGAACCCATCTTAACAGAATATAGCCAAGAATTTCACAAAAAAAGAACTAAGACTTGTAATTTTTTAAAATGTTTATTTATTTTGAAATTAAAATATTTGTTACATTATGTTTAAGTTTTCCTAAAAGACTAGAGAGTAAATATTGGCCAGCTGCTTAATTCTAATGCCATAGACAATATGTAAATAAATAGGCATAGCTATATTCCAACAATACAGTGGTGTGCACTTCTGGTCCTGGCTACTAAGGAGACTGAGGCAGGAAGATTACTTGAGCTTAGGCGCTAACAGCCAGACTAGGAAAGATAGTGAGACCCTGTTTTTTTAAAAAAAAGCTGAGGGCAGGGGATTTAGCTCGATGGTTCCGCCACCTGCCCTGCGTGTACAAGGACCAAGTTCGATCCCCGATATCAAAAAAAAAGTTGAATAAAATAGATGGTAGGTTGTTCTCTTTTCACTAATATAATATCTAAGAATTTTTTTTCTGTTCTTCTGGTTTGTTCAATGTATATTTTGAGATATTCAAATTTATTTTCTAAATGTAGGCTGGAACTTATTTGCCTCAGTCATACCTGATTCATGAACACATGGTTATTACTGATCGAATTGAAAACATCGACCATCTGGGTTTCTTTATTTATCGACTGTGTCATGACAAGGAAACTTACAAATTGCAACGCAGAGAAACTATTAAAGGTAATACTTTTTAATGTTAATGCTGGCAGAAAAGTTTATTGTGCCATTTTGTTGTGTTAAATGATTTAGACAAAGCCTAGTCATTGTATACATATCTATACTTGTTGCAAGATTTCATTGAATCATTTTAATTTAAATCTACTCTTTTCTGATAGTGAGAAAGGCCAGGGTGAAATGTCATTGCTGTGAGGTGCTGGTACTGCACCTTCCATATAGCTACCCAGTCTGATTTTCCATCCCCATTGTAGCTCAGCAGTACTGAGTGGAGTCTTATTATCCAGGTCTCTTTTTCACTTGTATACTGAAGTCTAAATTCTAAGCAGGCTGTTGGCCTTTTGAATCACATTCTGAATAAACAGGTTAGTAAGAAAGGAATTTTGGTAAGGAATTAATGAACATTATACAACTAATTTTTAGCTTCGTAAAGTCACTTAACCTTTGTTTCTGCACCTTAAAAAAGGATAACAATATGTCTTATTTCCTTTCCTTTGTAAAAATAAAATGAGAGGGCTGGAGATTTAGCTCAGTGGTTCTGCTGCCTGCCTTGCAAGCCCAAGTACCCGAGTTCGATCCCCGGTACCAAAATAAAATAAAACAAAATAAAATCAGAGAGTAAATTTGACAACTGTAGAAAGTAAGAAGTACCATTCAAATATACTGTGGTGTGATTTCTATGTGATCATGTCACTCAGTAAAAGTGCTTTCCTGGCTTTTGATAGTTTTTAATAATATTGTCTTTTTACTTTGGGCTGATGAGTCATCCGAAACCTACAGCTTCCTTTTTTAGACTTAAAAATTATCTTAGTTTGTAATTTGTTTAAAGTCAAGTTGATACCTACAATGAAATTTGCCTTAATTAGTGTACAGTTTTGAGTTTTACAAATTCACATATGGTCATACACTACCATAATCAGGAAGGAGAACATTTCCATTACTTTCAGTTCATAAATTTGTAAGTAATCTGTAAGGCTTTATTATTGTTGCTATGATCTGAAAATACATAGTTCAGAAAAAGGAGGGCTGGGGATTTAGCTCAGTGGTTCCGGCGCCTGCCTCGCAAGCGTAAGGTCCGAAGTTCAATCCTTGGTACCAAAAAAAAAAGAAAAAGGAGAAAAAATATTTTCTCCAGTGTAAACAAATTAAAACACTCAAAGTTTGTGGAATTACAATGTGAAATACTTCAATATATATGAAAAATAAGTAAGAACGTGAATATTTGTTACAAAAGCATCAGAAATTTAAAACCCTTTTTCCTGCCAAACAGGTATTCAGAAACGTGAAGCCAGCAATTGTGTCACAATTCGGCATTTTGAAAACAAATTTGCCGTGGAAACTTTAATTTGCTCTTGAACAGTCGAGAAAAACATGGAGACAAATTTAATGCCACAGCATAACCCCACCCTTTGTATTTTGTGCAGTGATTATTTTTTAAAATCTTCTTTCATGTAAGTAGCAAACAGGGCCCCACTATCTTTTCATCTCATTAATTCAATTAAAACCATTATCTTTAAAAAATATTTCCTTCTTTTTAAGTGTGGTGTCTTTTGTATTTGACTTAGTAAGCGTATGAAGTCATAGATAATAGTACACTTCACTGTAGATCTTAAGTATTAGGAAAAATTAAAATTTCTTTAAGTCATTTATCTGAATTTGTATGTTTTAATTATGCATTTTCAAGAGGAGGGGTTATATAAAGAATAATCATATATATGCATACATTAAAATGGACCACAGTGACTTATTTGTAGTGTTAGTTGCCCTGCTACCTAGTTTATTAGAGCATTTAAGCACGCATTTTTTCCTTTAATTAAAATGTGCAGTATTTTCATTATTGCATTTAACTATTTAGAGTATGTTTTCCACTTTGATGTTTTAATATCCTAAGCATTTGCTGTAATAATATTTTAGAAAATGTTTGGAATTTAAGAAATAACTTGTGTTACTAATTTGTATAACCCATATCTGTGCAATAGAATATAAATATCACAAAGTTGTTTGACTAGACTGTGTTATTTTTCCCATATAATAAAGCCAAAGAATAATTTGATTTTTATATCTTAAGGTAATTCACATAAAGAAAGAAACTATTTGTATCTATAATCCAGTTCTCTATATATAATGGGTAAGGTCATAGACTTTTTTTTTTTTTTCATGCCGGAGATTGAACTCAGGACATTGCACTTGCGAGGCAGGCACAGCACCACTGAGCTAAATCTCTGGCCCAGACTTTTAAAAAATAAAAATAAGCCATTAATACCTAAACCATATTCTTTGCAAAAACTACTTGAGCGGGCCGGGGATTTAGCCTCAGTAGTTCCACTGCCTGCCTCGCAAGCGAAGGTCCCAAGTTGGATCCCCAGTACCAAAAAAACTACTTGAGTAACATTTAAGCCTCAACTCTGAATGATGCTATTTAAGATAAAATGCTGTGGCTTTGTTTTGTTTTGGGTTAATAGAAAGGCAATTAATAAAGCCTAAAGTTTCCAAGGAGCATAAAATACTGATTTTTTTCTGAGGATGTGTCCTTCACAAATGGGACATTTTGCGTTAAAGTAGTGATTTTTGTTTGTTTTTGAAATGAGGATTCCTGTATTACACAGTGGTGTCAGTGATTCTCTTAACCTCACCTGAGTAGCTGGGTCTACAGGCGGTCACCATGGTGCCTGGCACGTTTGTAGTAGTGATTTTTATATTTCTAAGGTTGCTTCTTATCTGAAGTAATTCAAAATCCATCACCATTCAAAATACCTGAGAGTAATTTCACTGTGAATTTCTGAGACAAATAGGAGATAAGAATTTTTTAAAAGTTTCAAAAACCCATAAAGAATCTGATCTAGAAACCAGTTTTGCCCCAAAGGGGTATTATTTAAATACTGGCTCTTGGTTCATTTCAGTAATATTGTCAGTAGTAGGCCAGCTAGGTGGATATTCAGGGATTGAAAATTTATTTCTCAAGGGATTATATTCTAAAAAAACCAAGAATAGCTTTTTTCCTATCTTCCAGGCTTTAAAATTTTATGATTTTTCTTCATGAGGATTTAGGAGTACTGTATATTATTCATTCAGCAATACTTACTAAACATCTTTGATAAGCCCAATACAGTATTAAGTGTTGGAGATACATCATCTGCAGAGAAAGAAACAACTGCCTTTGAGGAGATTTACAGCCTAGTAAAAGAGACTGGTGATTCACCATCCAGTGCATTGTGATCAGTACTGTGAGGGAGAAGAATAACCCCAAACCAGTCCAAGCATTCTAGAAACATTTAGGCAAGTCAGTGTTAAGTGCATGGGACCAATAATGGAGGACCTTGAACACTTTTTTCCTCCTTTTTTTTTTTTTCCCTTCTCTTTTTTCAGTGCTGGGCATTGGACCCAGAGCCTTGCATATGCTAGGCTAGTACTCTACTACTGAGCCAGATCCCTAATCTCTTTAATATGCGACCTTGAGAACTTCATTCAGTAGTCTGTGGACCACTATTGAAGGTTTGTATTTTGGAATAAGATGTTTCTGTATTCCCATTGATTATAATGCCATATTAGTGAAGTGAACTGGAGAAAATGCCCCAGCTTCTCACTGTAAGCATTTCCTTGCTTTCATCAAAGTCCAGTGTCAGGCGGGCTTCAAGTTCCCAGGACCACATTCATGCTTTACTATAACAATTCTTTCATTAGAATTTTATGAGCTTTTTATATAATCATTTTAGTAAGATACTTAATGCTTCTTCAGAACATTTACAGTCATTGATTTGGCCAGATTGGTTTAAGATGGTGCCCAGAACTTTATTTCCATTACCATTATAATTTCCCCTACTTGGAGTCAGTTGAAAAGAGAATGCCCCTCTACCCAAGCTTGGTCACTCAGATGTTTCCCAGGATTCTGGAACTCTGAGATCTATGCTGTTCCCTTTGAACTCATGTGCCATGCTGGAGTCTGCAGTCTTCGTGTGGCTTGGAGAAACCACACCATAAAGATTAATAGAGAATGAAATATACAAAGGAATCTGGTTTCTTAGTGGTTTCCAGGGAGATTGGGCTGTCCCTCCCTGACTTTGAATTTTTACTGCATTGGGCTGCTACAGCAAAGTACACACTGAGTGGCTTATATACAGAAATTTGTTTCTCATGGTTCTATATGCTGGGAAGTCCAAGATCAGGGTGCCTGGAGATTCATTGCCTGGTGAGGACATGCTTCACAAATGGACAGATCTCCTCTCTGTGACTGCCCATCCCCCATGGTGGGTCTATTGAATTAGACAAGAACCAAATCACATTTCTCCTTGAAGTCAACATTGAGCCTAACCATTGAATTTGATTTGGTTCTTGTTGGACTTGACAAGAATCATGGTTTGCGACCAGAATCATGGGAAAAATTAAGTTCATGAACTGAAGTACCACTGTATATCAATAAAAGATATAATTAATATGGGATATATATCATATATGGGATTATATATCAGTATGAGATATATCTTTATGGGATATAATGTATATTATATCTTATAATGAGATAAAGTATGTCTCTTAATAAAAGAGGTCTGTCCATATTTATATATAGATTTTACAAAATAATGGGATTTATGCATTTTTATACCTGCAGATAACATACTTCAGTCATGTGCATTCCTTCTATTGCATTCCCCCCTAACTCCTTGGGACCTCTTATAAAGGCACTAATTCCACCCTTATAACTTCCCAAAGACCTCAACACTTAAAATGCCATCATGTTAGCATTTCAACATGAATTTTGGAGAGGCACAAACATTCAGATAAGGTACCCTATTGTGTGTGTGAGTGAATTTACCAAAGATGGGTCTAGCCTTGCTGCTTTGCAGCATTTTTAATTCGTGCTGGTAGAATAAAGAACATGGAAGTCAGAAAATAATATAAATCTTGGGAAATTGGTAGGATTCTTCCAACTGCTCACCTGTGACACAGGAATGAGACACTAGCTAGAAAGGTGTTTAATAGTAATGGGTATGAAAATGCTTTATAGAGGTCTCTACAATTGTTGCCAATGCTTTTTGAACCCTATCATTATTATTAGCAAATAAACAATGATCTTATGTTTTAATGCATAATGTTTTCATTTGTTTTTCCTAGATCATTTTTATATTACCATTCTTAGTGGAATGCAAAAAAAAAAAATAAGTATACAATGTTCTGACCAAAGTATATCTCAACCAAAGTATAGAACTTAAAGAGACTGTTTAATGCAAAAAAAACTTAAACAGAGACTGTTTAATGCAAAAAAAAAGTATACAATGTTCTGACCAAATTATATCTCAACCAAAGTATAGAACTTAAACAGAGACTGTTTAATAATGCAAATGGATTATTGAAAAGTCTAGATTTCATTTTTGGATGTGGTGGTGAGTTAATGCTGGCTGGACCTGTAAAATTCTGACTATACTTTTAGTATTTTACTAGACAGTCCCATTTCCAACAAAGACTGTACATCATAATAAATCCTAGTT
Organism: Heterocephalus glaber; assembly: GCF_000247695.1. The sequence goes on along the minus strand of NW_004624748.1, from coordinate 6,595,498 downwards.
TGTCTTGGACACCAGTCCTTGCACATTTAACTCTTTGAGACTGTTTCCTAGATAAGAACATGTATATCTATGTAGAAAAAGGAATACTCTTAATCCCCATAGAACTATCAAGTAGTTGATGGTCTTGTCCAGTTATTGCCAGCTTGCTTCTCTCTTGGTCTCTGTGGTTAATACAGTATTTGTTTGGGAAAGAAGCATTATTTAGTTTCAGCTCTTTGACCGTTCATCATTTTAGGCTTGCATCTTATGTTTAAAAAATAACAATTGAAAGCTTCTTGAAATATTTACGAATTTTAAAGCAGTAAATTAAAATATTTTCAGATAATATTTATCCGTTTATGAGGTGTAGAACCCATCCTTTTAAATTCTTCTGGGCCTCTATGGTTGATAAATTCTAAGCAGCAGAAAGGATGGGAATAGGCTCTTAAAGAGCTCAAAATTCAGTTCTAGGTGGCATAAAACAAGATAATTCCTAGGTCTCCATTTACATTTATAAATATATTTGATGGGATTCCTATATTTGCATTTTGTTTTGTGGTACTGGGGATTGGACCTGTGGTGCTCGCCACTGAGTTACATCCCCTTTTTTATTTTGAGACGGTCTTACTAAGTTGCCCAGACTGTCCTCAAACTGGTGATCTTTCTGCTTCAGCCTCTTGAGTAGCTGAAATTATAGGCATGCACTGCTGTACCTGGCTCCTATATTTTTTTAAACTTGTATTTACATTTTCATTGTAAAAATAATCAAATATAAAACTTTTAAAGGTAAAATGTGAATGTTTCCCTCTATCATTTCCTAAGGAAGACTTGTCAACATTTGTTTGGTTTGTTTTTTTGAGGCAGGGCCTTGCTATGTAGTCCAGGCTGGCTTTGAACTCACTGTGTAGCCGAGCTGGCCTTGAACTCAGTAGTGATCTATCTGTCTCAGCCTCCCAAGTACTGGAATTATAGGCCTGTGCCACCACACCCAGCCTGTTGTCAACAGTTTAATGTGTAATACAATTTTTAGATGACCTGGCTCTTATCCTAAGAACTAAGATGAAAATGACTTCTGGTCTGATGATACCATTTTACCATCAAAACTGGAAATGTGTGTAAGAAAGCCAAGCCAGAAACTCCATTCTGTGGAGGACAGTCACCAAATCATCCAACTCAAAAATAATTTCCCGATCTTTGCAATCATGGCTTAACCCACTTCACTACATGCATCCCTGTACCCCTATAATCCATCTACATTGTAACCATAAGGATCTTTTCAAAACACGAATTTGATTTTTTTATTACTGTACTCCCTGTTTAACATACTGTCATGGCTTCCTCTGGTTCCTAAGGTAAAGCCCAAAATACTGCTGCACTGTCCAGACCCACCTCACTCTCCAGATATAGTTAGATATTTGGCAGTAATGAGGACTACCCCAGGGCCTTCACACTGAGCTATATCCCCAGCTCCCCAGTTGTATTTTATTTTGAGAAAAGGTGTCTAAGTCACTGAGTTGCCCAGGCTGAGCTCAACCTTTGGATTCTCAGCCTTCCAGAGTGCTGGGATTACAGCCTTGTGCCACACTGCCCAACAGTCCAGCCATATCTTGATCAAACTCCCCTTTGCTCTTAGCATCCTAACACATTGGCTGTGTACCATTTCTTAGTAAATGTTATTCTCGAACAATATTCCTGTGTGGGCCCCCCCCATGCCCTTTAGTTAGATTCTACCAACAGGTCCAGCCATATCTTGTTCAAACTCCCCTTTGCTCTTAGCATCCTAACACATTGGCTGTGTACCATTTCTTAGTAAATGTTATTCTCGAAAAATATTCCTGTGTGGGCCCCCCCCCGCCATGCCCTTTAGTTAGATTTTACTCAACCTTCAGGATTTAGTTCAGGTGTCTTATTTCTCAAGGGAATCCTTTCCTGAATCAATAAGAAAGGTTATCCCGTTTCTCAACCTCATTGCCTTATATTTTCTCCTTTGTGGCATAAAATTTTTGTCCTTATTGCTTATTTGGTCAAAATACTTTCTACACTAGCCTCCCGCTTGTGATTTGTTTTGCATTGCTGGGGATGAAACCCAGGCCCTCATGCATGCTAGGCACATGCTCCACCAAGTGCCCCCTGCATGTCAGTATCTTAATAGGTTTCCTGGCACATATTTGGAGCTCTTGATTATTTATAAAATTAATTATTCCTGTATATCATGCTAACCTTTCCCTCAGTCATCTTTACTTTGGCTGATAAAGCGTTTCACAAAAAGTTGTCTATTTCAAAAATCTATGTTGGCCTCAAGTCTATAGCATGATGTAAGTGTGTTCCCTTAAATATAAAGCTGATCACATCTACATTCTATGATGATTTTTTTCTGCATTTAGGGAAAAGAATTCATTCCCTTATTAAGCCTGAAAATTCTTTTCCTACAGTTATTCTCTCACCATTTGTATCCTAACTTCTATTTCATGTAAGGTGGCAGTCCTGCGTTTTTTTTCCTCCTCCATCCATCCTTTTCCCTCCACAAACAAAAGATGTGGTTAACTCTTCATCCTTCAGATCTCAGATTAAGTTTCCTCAGAGAGACTACTGTACCTCTCTTATGGCTTACATGTTACTTTTAACTGAGTCCATGCAGCTCTCCACTAGACCATTAGCAAAGCTTACCATAAGCTTACCACTGGATCTTCAGTATTTGGCACATAATAGATTATAACATTGAATAAAGGAATAAACATACTGGTCAACTGCAGCTAGGAAAAAAGTATAATGTTAACTTCACTAAAACCAAAGTCATTTTTTGGCAGACAATTTTCAGCATTCAAATGGGCAATTCTTGTTTGTTGAATGAATGAATCAGCTTTTTGTGGGTCAGCTCATTCAGCTGGTAAGAATTTTACTTGGAGGTTATTTCAGTCTAGCAGGCTTGTGCAAGCATAGCCTCATAATAAGTAAAATGTTCTTTCTGGACCTAAGATTTTTATGTGACAGAAATAGATGACATACCACAAGTGTTTCAAACAAAATTACATTTTACATGCTGTACCATGGGTAGTATTTTTGGTCAGATGCTTTTCCATATTCAAAAGGATACTGACGTTCTTTTAAGACCTAATGATTATCAAAAAGCATCAGTGACAAATTTTAAAATGTACAAGGTATTTTTTTTTTTGTCACAGGACCATTTATTTAGTAAATGGGGCCTGGATGTTAGATGTCTTAAAAGTAGGGATTTCTGCCCAACAAATTATTGCCCTGCATAACTTGTCAATTATGCCCCCGCAGAAGCATGAAAGGAGACTCAGGAGATTGCAGAATGGAGCTTTCAGGATCCTAGGGAAAAAAGGTATCCATTTAGTACCTAGACTTAAACAGAGACGGGAATGATTTTCTCTTTGGGTACAAATATGGAAAGTTTTTAGAACATTTAACACCTATAATTAGGCAAGTACAAATTGAGTAGCTAAAACTCACCTACCTGGTTTTAATCAACTCCAGAGAAAATTACACTTTAACCCCTAGTTACCTGATATCCAGCCTTAATCACAAACTCTAGAAAGGTGAGTGAGCCTGTGAAATCTGAGAACCCTGTCCCTCTAGGATGATTTCTAGACATTCTCCTGCAGCTCGCTGATACTCTAGAATACTATGGAACCTTGAATATCTTCCTTCAACTTCCATAGAAAAGACTTCATAGAATCATTATTTAATATTTATTTCTTGTATTTTCTTAAGAATTGATAATGAGCCTGAAATACTCCTTCAACTTTTATAAAAGTGCTAGTGAGAACACTCTGTAATATTAGTAATTTAAATCTATCTTAAATTTAGTGTTAGGAAGACTTTCTCTTCTAATACATGGTGATAGTAGGTAATGGAACGACATCATTTATTGGTTTTCCTTTGCTTCAGTTGCTGGGGAACTCAAAGCTGAACTTTGCTTAATTAGATTAATTACTTCTAGCCTCAGTTTTGCAGAATACAATCTTTTTAGTGGGGTTTGAAGTAACCCCTCTGTTGGCTCATATTTTCTTGTGTATTTCAGCTATAATTTACATGCAATAAAAAATGTACAGTTAAGTATTCAGATCAATGAATTTTGACAGTTTCATCCATCCATGTTAATCATCAGACCTTTTTTTATCCAGCCTAAAAAATACCCTTGTCCCCCTTTCCAGGCAATACTCCATTTGCTGTGAACTGCTCTCTGGTAACTATGACCATAGATTAATTTTGGGCTGTTGAATTTCATTTGAATGGAATCATACAGTGTGTAATCTTTTTTCCACTCAGAATGTTTTTGACATCATCCATGTTGTTGCATGAATCCATAGTAGTTTCTTTTCAGTTATGGAGTATTCTTTTTTTGCACATAACCACAATTTCTTCATTTCTCCTGTGTATGGGTATTTTGGTGGTTTGCAGTTTGGAGCTATTATGGAGCTATGAACATTCATGTATAAGTCTTTGTGGATAGCTCATGTCCTAAAATCTGTCTAATATCTTTAGTGTAAGCCTCATATCTTTTGGGGAGATTGATAAAATATAAATGATAAATATATGAAAATAATAGCAGTTAAGTATTATTAGATTTATAGTCATAACCACTAAGAACAACTTATAAATTTGTTTCCCATTATTTTAGAATTAAAGAACTAACCAAGTATATTATGTATACTTTCAAGTAAACTCATGAAATTTGCTTACCGTTTCATTTAAATTTTCTGTAGGTATGTGCAGGCTGTGGACCATGCGTTGGACACATTTGGCTTGCCTGAGCCACATATTATAATACATAATACAGTTCATGTATATAAGCAAACCTTTATTTTAAATATTTTTTTTTATTGTAACACAGGCATGTCCCATCCATGAGTCTTTGGTTGGTCATGCTTGCAAGCTATAGGTTGCTATCTTTTCATATCTCCATTTTGCTTGTCCAGTGGGTATTATCAGACCTAACATTATTCAAAGCCAAACTTGGTTTTCTTCCCCACATCTAGCTTTCCATAGTTTCCTCATCTCACCTCTTTTTTTTCCCCCTATTGCTCAGTCTAAACATGTAGTCATCCTTGGTTCCAGGAGTCTTCATGAGAAAACAAGGGAGGGAAAGCTTGTCCCAGTTACTCTCTTAGATTGTTTATTCTCTCATTTTGCACTAACCTAGGACGTGTGTGTGTGTGTGTGTGTGTGTGTGTGTTAGGAGTGGGGATTGGACTCTGGACCCCATACATGTTAAACATGCTATACCACTGAGCTATGGTCCCAGCCTTCGCTTTTTCATAAAGCATTCATCTAATCCATTAGCAAATCTGTTGCACTCTATCTTCAAAATACGGATTATCCAGAATTCAGTCACTTCCTGCTCTCTACTGCTAAAATATTAGTCCAAGCCACCATCATTGGATTAGTGCAATCCCTGGTAACTGGTCTTGTTTCTATACTTGGCCCTTAGGGTCTTTTCTCAACAGAATAGAATCTAAACCACACCATTCAGAATAAAAACCAAAGTGCTTACAGTGGCTGACAGAACCATAAATAATCTGGCATCCCAGTATCTTTCTTTACATCATCCCGTACCACTTTCCCCCTTTCTCATGCCTCTGCAGGCATGTGGCTGCCTTACTTTCCTTTGAACATTCCAAGAGCAATCCTTGTCCCAGAGCTTTTGCACTGGCTAATTGCAGTCCCGGAATTCCATGTCTTCCTTTCCCCGCAGGCTCACTGTAGTGCTTCATTCAAGTCTCTGCTCGAATAATTAGTTAGGTCTTGCCTGGTCACCTTTTCTAAAGTAAGTCCCACTTCCACCCCCAGCACTGCCAATGTCTGTTTGTATTGTATTCTTACAATATTTGTAATGTACTGTATTTCCCCCACCCTGGCCAGACCATGAAGATTACTTCAAGTTCAAGGATGGTAAAAATGATGCCTAGGGGCCGGGGATTTAGCTCAATGGTTTTGCCACCTGCTGCGCAAACGCAAGGACCAGAGTTCGATCCCCGGTACCAAAAAAAAAAAAAAAATCATAAAAATGATGCCTAGGACTTGGCTTCAGATTCCTAAAACAAGCTAAACCAAAAGCTAAACCAATTCCTAAACCATTCCTAAACCAAAGCTCAGCAGTATAGCACATGTTTAGCATGTACGAGGTCCAGAGTTCAATCTGCACTCCTAACACACACATAGGAATACTAAAACAGTGAAAAATGAAAGAATAAACAAGCTAAGAGAGTAACTGGGACAAGCTTCCCCTCCCTTGTTTTCTTATGAAGGCTCCAGGAATTTAGTGGTTTCCAAAGCCCACATGGAGTGAGATGTCCATCAGAGAAGAGGAGCATAGAAATGTAGGCTCTGCCTCTTTCCCCACTCCTCCCCAACATACAGCCATTCAATAACCAGAAGCAGTCTATAGTTCCTTATCATCTTGCTGCACAGCGAACCAGAATAAGGCTTAAGCCCAGTGTCCCTGCCAGTACGACTGAGCTCCTTATGTATACCTAACTCTAAGGCTTCATTCTGCGCCCTTATGGACTTTCTAGCCATGAGCTATCACACTGCCTCATTTTTCTCCATAGTTCTTATCACCATTTAAAATAGTATAGACTCGCTTTTATCTTTGTTCTCTGTCTCTCCAAGTTAAATGTAAATTCCTAAGAACAGACTTTGCTATTTTTGTTTGTGCTGTAGCCCTACCTCCAAGAATGGCATCTAACACCTATTAAATGCTCAGTAAATATTTTCTGAATTTAAATTTTGTACAGTGTCTTTAACAAGAGTCTTTGTAGTCTTCCTTTTCCACATTGGCCTTACTGTGTAGACTGCAATGGCTGCTGATGTCAAACAAAACCAAACCTTCTTTTTTGTTTTTTTCTTTCATTTTAGCTTTAGAGTTTGGGAGTTGGACTAGCCACAGGAACACAAGCTACACACACCTCAGACTTCGTACTAGTTATGTTGCCATGTTGAAAGTTGGGCATTCTGTCTTCAATAGACAGAGAAGAAAATCCATTGTCTTATTTTAATGTCTAAATTCAGATTACGCCTAATAAGAGATTTCTTGAATGTCACAGTTCCGAATCACACTGGAGGAGAAAAATGGCAGAGTATTGAAATTCAGACTGATTCACAAGTAAAAGTCCCCCTGGAGATAACATTCTGAGAAAGATCCTGCTTAAGTCTACACATTTTGTTTGGGCTCTGGGTGGATTCAAATACTGCAGTGACTCAAAATAGAAATTGAGAACTTTTTCTCATTCATTCCAACAAATTTTTAAATGTCTAATATATCAGATACTCATTTCAATTATATAATTCTAATTTTTTTTAATGTCAGCATTGTCACTATGGTAAAATATTTTCTAGTAGGTGATCCAGAAAATCCGATTTCTTGATGGTCAGTAAATAACATGCACTGAGCCCCCATGTGTGGTGATTACAGTGCTAACCTCTGACCTGAAAGAGCTTGCAAGTTCTGGCTACCTATGGGATATTGGTTGAAAGGAGAATAATAACTGTGAGTTTTTTTCTTTAAGTCCCTGCTTCCAGTGGAAGAAAAGATGTTCACTGATAAAACTGTTTTAAAGATCATCTCATTTTGTAATATGGAAACAACTAGCATTTATTATGACGTCATATTTTGGCAGAATTTTTGATATTGACAATATCATGTTTGATACTATGTCTACTCATTTTGGAATCAGGTATGGAGCTTAGTCTGGGAGAGTTGTGAATCATATACATTTAATGCATCTTCCCCAGACAGTTAAAACAGTGTGATCAGAAATATGCTGCTTATGGCTCTTCCAAGCACAAGGGGATTCTACTTACCAAATTCTAGTTAGAAATAATAAACAGAGAAAACAGAGTAATTATCTTTTTAAGTAGCCAAGTAAGCCATATAGCCATGTAGCCATGTAGCCAAGTAGCTAAGTAGCCATGAAGACAGAATCTGCAAAGTCAGAACTTCATGTGCATCCTGTGAAGGGCTTTGCTAAATTAAGCAAGTTTAGTATAGATCAACTCTTAAGTACGGATAGAGTTTGGACAGGGATGGGGAGGACCAATTGATCACAAAGCCATACACATACATAGAACTATGTATACACACCTGTAATCCCAGCACTCGGGAGACTGAGGCAGAAGGATCTGCAAGTTGGAAGACAGCTTGGGCTACATAGTGGGTTCAAGGCCAGCCTGAACTCCATAGTGAGACCCTATCTCAAAAAATCAAAACAAACAAAAAGTGTATACAGACAGGGACAATTTAACTTAGAATGGAAAAGTCACAGGAAGAGTTCAAACTGACCACAAGAACCAAAACAACAGGCAACTTCACCCAAAGACACAAGATAGCAGGCATAAAATAAACTTCCTTGGTTCAGTGTTGATGACTTTGTCAATATAATTCACTTAAAAGGACAAACTTAAGTCCTGACCTGTTGACCTGTTATCTCTCGAAGAATCAATCCTTCAACCAGAAAATGGCAGGTCCTTTCTCCTGTGAGTCATGTTACCTAGAAGCCTTGAGCTTTCTGGAACAACTGCTAAAAATCCAAATCCCTGGCAATGACTTTGAAACACAATTTTATTTTACTGACCTACCCAGCTATGCCAAGAGGTACAGTGGATGTGGGCGTGTGGTGTATCATCAGAATAGAGGACAAGGCAGACAGCACAGCACAAAGAGGCCAGAAACAGTAGAGGCAGTTTTACCCATCAACCACTTCTTTTTGTAAAGATCATAATCTTTTTAGAAAAAAATTGTTTTTGTTTTTAGCCAGGGTCTCACTTTGTGTTCCTCAGGCTGTCCTTGAACTCACAATGTAACCCAGGCTGCCCTTGAACTCATGGTGAGTCTCCTGCCTCAGCCTCCCGTGTGCTGGGATTACAGGCATGTGCCACCAAGCCCCATTCCTTTTTTCTACACAATCACAATATTATAATTCCTAAACAAAACTAACAATAATTCTTGTCATTTCGTCACACCTAAATCTGCATTCAGATTTTCTCTGTTTAAAAACAACCTTTTATAGTTTTATTTGAATTGGAATTCAAAGTTCATACTTTGCATTAAATTTGTTTTAATCTGTGAGTTACTTCATTTATTCATTTATTTGAATTTATTTATTCCTTTATTTAGTGATGCTGGAGATCAAACCCAAGGCCTCATACAATACTAAACATATGATGTACAACTAAGCTATACCATCAGCCCCTTTCCGGCCATTCATTGATGGAAAAATGGGTCATGGGCCTTGTAGAATATCCTACATTATGGATTTTTCTGATTGAATTCCCATGATATCCTTTTAAATGTTCCCATATTCCCTGTGGCTTTGATAAACAGATAGTTGGAACTGTAGGAGGGATTCAGTTTGAGTTATTTATTTACTTATTGGCAATAATACTTCATTGGCTGTGCTGAAATCTTCCTATTGCATCACATCACTAGGAAATGATGTTCAGCTAATGGGCTTACATAATTATGTAGGCTTACATAATTTATTTAAAATTCTTAATTATGAATGTAATATATTCATTGTGGGAAAATTTAAAAATACAGTTAGCAACAAAGAAGAAATAAAACCATATGTATTCCCACAATCCAAAAATTACTACTGTTTACATTGTATTTCTTTTTGCATTTTTTTCTACTTTGATTGATCAGTCTTGAAACGTCCACCTTCCTCTCCCTTATTAGACTTGTGTTGACTTTTGAATATCATCCAATAAGTTGGTGGTTAACAGATATTTTGTGGTGGCTATTATTTTTCTGATTTTGGAAAGAAGGAAATGAAGAAAATATAGTCTGAGTACCTGATATGTAGCAATTGTTTTTCCAGTATTTTTTACTTATCTTCACAATGATCTTGTCAGAGAGGTATTGTATTCTTACTTTATAAAAAAAGAAGATTGAGAGGCCACTTGTAGTCTTTAAGTCCAAACAGTCTGAAAATCTTTTGATTCTAAGTCCAAAGTCCTAACATATATTTCTTTCCTGAATGTTGTGGGGCTGATGTAAACTAAGACCATTCTAACTAGTAATGAATATACTTGATGGGCATGAAAAAACTGAAAATGCTTGAGAGATTTTATTTCATATTTAGTTGGGCAAATTCATTTAGGCATATGAACAAAAAGTACAGAAAGTTCTTCATTTTCATAAATTTAATGGAAAGTTTTGTATGTTTTCCATGTACTGTTTCTTCCTGTTGATTCTTGTAGTACTGGTTGTTAATTTTAACTTCAATTGAGTAAAAGAATGAAAAAAAATGAATGAAAGAATGAAATGAAATGAAAGAAGAAGAAATGAATGAAAGAATGAAAAAGGATGAACACCTGTGATGGAGGACATTAAGTTTTAGGTTACTTATAAAGCTTATCTCACAGCAATTCTTAATTGCATTATTTAATTCAAATTGCATAGGATGTTAAAATAGGAAGATGTCTTAAAGATGACATGCTGAGACATACTCCAGGTGGAATAAAGAGTCCAAAGCTTCAGTGGGTTGAGTGATCTTCACCAGATCACCTAACTACTGTGATATCAAGGTGTGACTTGAACTCGACACCTCTATCCTTCAGTAATATTGCCATTGCGTGACCTTCACCTGTTTTGAGCATTTTCCCCTCAATAAACAGAAGTGAAAGCTAAATCACCTTTTCATTACTGGATTTAGAAGCATGTCCTACTGTTAAAAAACATTTGCCAAAATTGGTTTCCTACTATTGTGAAAGCTTAGGGCCACGATACAAAGAGGGATGTTGAACACGGAGAGAAAACATACTTTAAATGAAGCTATGGTTACAATTTTTTTCTTGACTTTTTCAAAACATAATTGTCTACATGGATAAATTTGAGTAAATGTGCCTTTTAAGAACAATTCAAACATTTAGTTCTGAAAAGTAGAAGCATATTAAGCTTGTTTATGATGTTACTGATTATACTTTTTTTTTTACAGAAATGCTTGAATATAGAAAAGTACAGACTTGTAAAACTCATTAGAGAAAATTCAAGAAAAATCTTTCATCATGCTGTACTTTAAAATGCAAACATAACAGAAATAAATGGCAGGAAACAGCTAATTGTTCCTTCAACAACAAACTCTTGGGACAATGGTTTGAAGCAGCTAGATGATGTGCTTAGTATCCAGTTTCCTACCATTTCTTATAAACATTGCCTCTCTGTTTCCTTCATGGATAAATTTAACCTTAACCTCAGTCTCAGTGTCTCCAGTGCTGTCCTGTTTGCAGGATAATAATCAGTTTGCAGGTTTTGATACTTTGTGGTTTACAGGATATCTTTCAGCAGACAGACATATGCATTAGTTACCCATAATGTTATTTCTGGACTGTGTACAGGGACTGATGGTGCCAGGTGGAACACAGTATTTATTCTGGCTTTGGGGCAATTGAAATGTAAGGAACTGCTTAGTTCCATGGTATTTGACAGAAGGAAACAGATTCATTAGAAAAGGTTGAAAACAAGCATGTCATTGTAAGCTGACAAAATAAACATAAATGTAGCATCTTTTCTGTATGTATATCTAATAGAAAAGAGTAATACCAGATACCATCCATATTCAAAGAAAAAAAAATTTATATATAGATAGAGGCTGCCAAAAAATGTATGTACACTTAAGGAAAAGTAAAACTTTTAGTATTTTAATACTTTAATACTAAACTTATTGGGACATCATGAGATTAATACAAGTTACCTTTGGTTCTACAATTTACAAGAGGTGCTCAAAGCAGTGACAATTAACTTTCAGACATTTACTACTATGGTGAACTGCTGCTTGGGTAACCCTGGTCATTGAGATTGCTGCACATGCATTTTCAATTTCTTCTCTAAGGACTGGCAGTGTAGTGAGTGTTCTGTAATATATGACATCTTCTAGGGTCCCCCATATGAGGGTAACACCGTCTTTTAAAAAAAATCATGCTGCCAGGGATTTAGCTCAGTGGTTTTGCTGCCTGCTGCACAAGCACAAGAACCCAAGTTCGATCCCCAGTACCAAAAAAAAAAAAAAAAAAAATCATACCATTTCTCTTTTCCTGAAATGTGTATACATTTTTTGATGCTCTGTCTAATATATACCTTCCTCAGAAGAAGAGACAGGATATCGCCACACTTATGGGTAAAATGATATGTTTGGAATTTCCTTGAAATACTCCAGCATAAATAAAAATGAAGTATGGAGACTGTGTGGTGGCACATGCTTGTAATCCTAGCACATGGTGGGCTGAGGCAGGAGACTCGCCATGAGTTCAAGGGCAGCCTAGGTTACATTGTGAATTCAAGGACAGCTGAGGAACATAAAGTGAGACCCTGGCTAAAAACAGCAACAAACAAGCAACAACAAAAACAAACAAATATATATTTGATGAGGCCGGCCCTGGTGGTGCATGCTATAATCCCAGCACTCTGGGAGACTGAGGCAGGAGGACTGAAAGTTCAAGCCCAGCCTGGGCAACCAATCAACTTAGCAAGACTCTGTTTAAAAATAAAAAAATATAAAAGGGTTGGGGATGTAGTTCAGTAAAAATACCCTGGACTCACCCCAGTAGCACTCTATCTATCTATCTATCTATGTATCTAAGAGGAAAAAGGACCTCGTATGTACCCATTAATTAACTTCAACAGTTATTGACTCAAGACGAATCTAGTTCCATTCATATTCCCATCCACTCTCTCACTCTGCCTACATTAAAGCTAATTCAAGATGTTAAGCTATTTTAGCCATAAATATTTTAGTATTCATTTATAAAAGACAGGGACTTTAAAAAGACAACACCAGTGTGGGAGATCTGTAATCCTTCCACTTCTTGAGGCAGAAAGATTGTTCAAGCCTGGCCTGGAATACATAACAAGATCTTCTCTCTGAAAAAAAAAAAGAAAGGATGACATACCTAAAAAGTAGACAATAATAAATTAATATAATTATATAGTTACTCTTGAAATTTCCTGAAGTCTCACCAGCTTTTTTGTTTTCTTTTTAACTTTATATATTTGAATCATCATCCAAATAAGATTCATACATTGCAACTGAGTGATAATGTTTTTATCATTTTTTTTTTTTTTTTGTACCAGGGATTGAACTCGGGTCCTTGCGCTTACACAGCAGGTAGCGGAACCACTGAGCTAAATCAGCCCATGTGATGATGTTTTTAAATTAAACATGAGATGTTTAATCATGGTAAAATACCTAAAACTTAAAAATCGACCATCTTAAGCATTTTAAAGTGTGTAGTTTAGTAGTGTTATGTACATTCACATTGTGGTACAACCAGTCTTTCTTCAGCTTTTTATCTTGCAAAACTGAAGTTCCATATCCATCAAATAACAACTATCGCCCCTGCCCCCAGCCCCTAGTGACCACGAATTTGACTGCTCTAAGTGCCTCATATAATTACAATTATACAGTATTTGTCTTTTTGTGACTGGCCTACAGCACTTTGCATAATGTTCTCAAGATTTATATTTGTGTGGCATATGTCCGCATTTCCTTCCTTTTTAAGGATGAGTAATATTCCATTGTATATATACCACATTTTGTTTTTCCATTTCTCTGTCAATGGGCATTTGGAAGAATTAATACCTTTATGATACTGGATTTTCTAGTCCATGAACATTATATGGTTTATAATTTATATAAGCCAGTGAATCAGAATTAACTGGAACATCTGTTCAAACAGACTACTCCCAGAGTTTTGGTTCAGCATGTCTGTGGTGGGGCCAGAGAATGTGCATTTCTAATAATTTCCAGATGAGGCTGCAGCTGCTCTTCACATATAATTTTGAAGATTTAGAAAGATTTGGATTTTCTCAAATTAAAAACCAGTAGAGTATATATTTCCACTCTATTAAGATTTATTTTAAATGACGGATATGTAAAGAGGAGACACTGAAATATAAAATTGACAGATTTTCCTTTACTAAAGGAGATATAGTTGTTTATGGTCTTTGTCAGGCAACCATTGAAACCAGGAGGCATATGGCTACAGATCAGTTTATGGTCTTTGTGGAAGTAAAAGATTTAAAGGACTAAGTCAAATTTTGCATGCTGTACACTTAGAAGAAGAAGGAGGAGGGGGGGGGAGGAGAAGAAGGAGAGGAGGAAGGAGAAAGCAATTCTTAAAATCGGAGAAATCTGGATGAAAGGCTGTTTAAGTATAAAAGTTGATCCAAATGGTATGGACATAAGAGGACACTACAGAACCCTAAAGATGAGCCAAGGGAAGGAGATTGGAAGAAAAGGCTCTTTGTCTTATCTATGCCATCTCTTAGTTTAAATTCAATTGAACACCCAACCTAGCAGTTTGAGATTTGCTCTTTTATTTTTTTATGTAGCACACAGAGTCCTAAATTGTTAGGCTGGATGGGAAATATATGGGAGGCAAGAAATGTAACAGCATTTTCCTTTCCTAATAGTAAAATTGTATCACTATTCTTTCATAGGGGCATGGATAGAAATCGCCGTCAAGAAAGTGACTCAGTTCTACTTTGATCTCAGTTTGTGCTGAAGAGATCAGGGGAGACAGACCCAGTTCTCTCTACCCTTATGCTGTCTGACTAGGCAAAACTTACAATACTAGTCAACTCTCCATGTCCTCCAAACTTCCCAACAATCTAATGGAGATCATCTATTCACCAGCATTTCGCTGTAGGCCCAGGACAATTGTTGTCAAAGTGTGAATTGAAGATTTTCTATTACTTGAGATCCTCTGAGATCATTACAGGGAATCTTTGAGGTCAAACTATTTCTTGATGATGCTGAGACATTATTGACCCTTTTCTCCCTATTCTTTTGAGTATAAGTGGAATTTTCCAGGAGCTATAGGACAAGCATAATTGCAATTCATAGAATACAGAAGCAGATAGGAAATCCAGCTGTTGTCTACTGAGCGATTTCCTAAAATAGCATGCCACTCTCCTTATTAAATGTTTTATTTTAGAAAGTAATCATAAAACAGTGGGTTTTTTGTTGTTAACATATAATAGGCTTATTATAGCTATTTTAAGTAAATTGATAAGTATATATTTAAAATTTTCCTAATTTAAATTTCTAAGAGAGTAAATATTGATAGATAATACATAACCAAAAGCTGTACAGAGCCCTCAATAATGTTTAAGGATGCACAGAGACAATAAAATATTTGAGAACTGCATGCCTAGAATTTTTCAAGTCTCCATAGGGCATACACGCATTACCTCAAAGTCATCCAGTCATCACGCACTTCGATCAAAGTCCTGTATTCACTTCTTATTTCAGCCAGTCTTCAATATTGGAAAACAGTCATGTGAGAATGGTTAAGAATTATGCAGGAGGAGTCCAAGTTCAAATTCTCTGTTAGCCACTTACTGGTTTTGTAACGGAGCAATTTATTTTGCCCTTCAAAAGTCTCAGATTTCTCATTTAAGGTGAAAAAGGATATATAGTAGTAATTAACTTAGAAATTTGTGAGAATTAAAGGAAAAGGCACGTGTGAAATATATCTGTAGGAGATGATTGTGAAGATCTAATATAAGGATTGAAAAGAAAAAGTGAAGTGAATACCACATGTTTAACTTCTGAGAAAAAGAGAAATGAGATATCCTAAAGGTTAGTCAACATTTGGTTTAAAAGGTACAGTGAGTGAGAAATAATTTTGTACAGGTCAGCTCAATCTTGTCAAAAAATGCTTTGATTTCTTGCAGTTTAATGTCAGATCTTGTTTCCCTATGTTTGATAAGCCCTCTGGTGCTACTGAGGTGGCCTTGGTGTTGCGGAGTCCAAAGGAAGTTGGCATTGTGGTGATGGACACACCTGGATGAAGCACCATAGGAGC
This sequence comes from Heterocephalus glaber, assembly GCF_000247695.1. The sequence continues at coordinate 6,579,688 of NW_004624748.1, read as the reverse complement.
ATGGCCGCTGAGCTTCACATCTTTCTTATACATATGATGCTTTCAAACCCACCCTAACTTGTAACAAATAACAGGCTAAGCCAAGGAAAATGGGCCCAGTGCCTGCATTGGCAACCAGAGCTATCCTGAAGAGGAACACCCATGTTGTGAGAATCTGCCACCAGAAGTGAAACATGAGAAAGATTTTGATCTCTTTTCTCAACTATGGGTTTTATCCAAATACCCAGTGACTAGGTCGCCTTTATTTTCAAAATGCTGGTGTTAATGTGCTTAGCTTGATAGAACCTAGTGAGTGGAGTTTAGAGGAGTGGGATGCTTTTATGTCAGTTCTTATCTTGGCCCAGAAGCATTCTGTTGTACCTTCCTCTTCTGCTTCTTGGATGATAGGTTGAACTTTCAACTTGCTTCTATCTATATCTGTCTGCCTTTTTTTGCTGGCAGATCTTGTTTCTTTCTAGGGCTTATTTTCTAGGAGTTATTTTCCAACTCCTATGTGTCTTGTAGGTAAAACTGTAGAGAATCTAATAACATATCTAGCTAACCTACATGCAGAAAAATTTCTATGTTGGCACAAAGAAAAGACTTGTCCACAGGTCCTATAGTTCTGACATGAGGCTTACTGCCTGGTATCAATAGCCACACCCTATATCGAGCCCTGAACAGTTTGTTAGTCCCAGATTCCATTTTTTAGTTGTGCCAAAGTCTCACATATAATCAATGCTCTGTTGGACTGGGAGGAAGCTTCCTATGAATTTAAGCAGATCACCAGATGCAGTCCAATACATGCTTTTGCATAGATTTTTGCAATCCATCAGAACTGGTAAACAATCTGCAATTTCATTCACCAGGATTTTATAACCTTCATCTCCTGGACCCACCTACATCTCCTGCACCCTCAAACTTTACTGTGTGACTAATTTCAGAAGTCATTCACTGACCCTCTCCTGGAAGTGGCAGCAACTCCCCAATTTAATCAGGCAACAAAAACAGCTGAATTGAAAGTTTGACATCAGCCCCAGTTTTCTTTATCCAGGGGGCTCAAGTACTCAAGACTGACATCTCTACCCCCAAATACCCAAGAAGTTTATCTCCCATCCTTAAGTTAATATAGCCTATACCATTTCCCAGAGGAGGCCCAGCTCTATCTCTATGGAATGGTCTTGATTGCACCTGAAAAGATCCCTGTCTCTTTTACTTCAGTCATTTGGTCTTAGACACTGTTTCCTGCAATGCATCTGCAGAATCTCTGCATCCTGCACAGGCTGTCAGAGATCTGGGTGCTCCAAGGGACTTCCGAACTGTGTCCAGCAAGACTGGCTGCCAGCCCAAGGACTGTGTCACTGAGTTTTCTTAACAGGCTCCTGCTCTAGTAAAGCCCATCATGCAGAAGACTTTGGGCTTGGAGGTCCAGACAAGAGACCATGAGGGTATGCTTCCTATCAGGTTCTGATGCTATGGCCTCCTAACTGGTCTACTTATGTCCATCCCTTTCCTCTTCTTGATTATCCACACAACAGTGAGGAAGTATGATTGTCTTGATTTAAAACTCTTTCCCATGTCCCACACTGTGACCTGTGTGGTCTTGCCTTTGCTGACTTTTCTGGTCTCATCTCATGCCACTTTTTTCCTTGCTCACTGAGTTCCAACCTCATGATTCTTCAAGTTCCTTGTGTGCCTCAAGGCATTTCCACCAACCAGTCACTTTGACTCAGTAATCCCCGCACATCTATGAGCTTGGCCCCAGTGTCACTTCCTCTGGGAGACTGTCCCAGAGTTTCCAGAGTAGGGCACACCCCAATAACACCTTTATTAGTTCTACATCCTATTTCTTCACAGTGTGTAATGATGAATTTGAGTAATTTTCATGTCTGCCTCTCCTCTTAAGTTGTATGGCTTATGAAGCCAAGATCTATGGCTATCAGGTTCCTCTTGGGGCTGGGAATATAGCTCAGTGATGGAGCATTTGCCTAGCACACGTGAAACCCTGGTTTCATCCATAGAAACAAAAAGAAAGAAAGGTATGGGCTCAGTGGTTACAGCACCTGCCGTGCAAGCTCAAGGTCCCGAGTTCGATCCCTGGTACAAAAAAAAAAAAAGAAAGAAAGGTTCTCTCCCAGACTCTGAATATCCACATGGTTGGGCAGTTGATAAATATTTATTAGATGAATATATCAACAAAAATAAATCTAGAAAAGTTACTGTCATAGGCTGCACCAGCTGGTGGGCACGGATATAGTTCCATAACTTCATGCACTTTCAATAGCTCTATCACATTTGTTACAGCTAGACATTTTTCCTTCTATATGACATACAGATATTAGACAGCTGCAGGTTTGGGTGGCTAGATTCTCCCCCAGTTGCTTCAACTCTCTCTCCTTCCTCCCCTCAAAATAGACACACAGGCACGTCTCTCTTTTTCTCTCTCTCTCTCTCTGCCCCCGCCCTGTAAACAACATATAAGTGGCAAGGACAGGTTGATCCTTTTTTTGAAACAGGGCCTCACTAAGTAGTTCAGGCTGGCCTTGAACTCATAGCAATCGTCCTGCCTCAGCCTCCTGAGTACTGGGATTACAGGCATGTGCCACCATGCCAGGATTGCTTAGTGAGATCCTTGATTGGCCTCATTCTGGGTTTTTTAAAAACATTAATCCGAAAATAGTATAACATTTCTTCAAGATTTACAAATTTCTTGAAAGTTCAGCTTCCTAGAAAAATTAATAAAACTTTCATACTGGGCTGAGAGTATATCTCAGGGGTAGAGCACTTGCCTAGCATGCTCAAGGTTCTAGGTTCAAACCCCAAAACTGCAAAATTAAACAGCAACAACAAAACAAAAGCTTCACATCATTTGTAATAATTTTCCAGAAGCACATTTTTCAGCCACACTCATTGCTTAACTTTTCACATAAGTCTAGAATTTATTTTCTAAAAAGATTGTAAGCTGCTTGAGGAGAGAGTTTATGGATCTTCTGCTTTATATACCCACATACACACCTGTGCATAAAAAGTGCCTATCCAATTTTTCCTGATTGGTTCAGAAAGCAAAATTAAATTAAAAAGAAAAAATGAACTAACCTTTAGAAAAAGGTATTCCACAATTGTACATCCTATAATTGTATCTCAGACCCTATAACAAAGGAAAATGATGGCTGTAGACAAGAAGATAAAGCTGTGCTCTACCAACTTGAAGTAAAAGCCATGTTAATTGTGAAAAGAAAATGTTAACTGTGAAAAGTTACCTTTCACACCAGAAACATGATAGATGCAGAAATTATCCTTTTTTTTTGGTACGGGAAATCAAACTCAAGGCCTTGCCCTTGTCAGGCAGGCATGGTGCCACTGAGCTAAATCCCTGGCCCAGAAATTATCTTCTTAACAGAAAATTATTTTCACAAACTGCTCTTAACTGAAAAGTTCCTATGGCAGCTGGTTGTGTGGCAAAGGGCTGTAATCCCAGCACTCTGGGAGGCTGAGGCAGGAGGCTCTCGAGTTTGAGCTCAGCCTGAGCAACTCAGCAACTTAATATGATTCTATCTCAAGGTAGAAAAATAAAAAGGGATGGGGGTGTAGGTCAGTGTGAAGACCCTGGTTTCAATCCCCAGTTCTGCAAAAAGAAAGGAAAAAGCAAAAAACAAAAAGCCTCTATGGCTTAAAAATTCTGTGATAGTCAATTTACATGTGCAACATTTTTTTTGTTCTTAAATTCCCATAAAAACACTGAAAGTGTAAATGAGGATCAAAATGTATAATAGATAATGTGAAATAGGAAGAAAAGATCCAAAAGGAAAGGGGAAGGGGAAGTGGGGAGGGGTTGGGGAAAGGAAAGAAGGGAAAGGAAAAAATGTGAGAAAAAAAACCATGAGGAGGACTCAGAATACAAACATGTAGAATTAATTTAATATGAATCAGGGAAAAGCTTCCTGACTTGAAACTAAGGATTCCCTGAGCTGTGGGGAAAGGAAGTGCAGATGGCAAAGAAGTAATGTCACCGAGAGGAGCACTGAGCTGCCCCAGTAGACATGACAAAAGCACCCCATATGTTTGTGGTATTGAGAAGATAGGCCATCTAGAGTGTGCTAGGGCTGAGGCCCAAGGTGACCCCAAAGCTCAGAAAAGAAGGGCTGTGTGGTAGATGTGAATCTGGGACAGTTCAGAGTCCAATCTCTCACTGTATAAACTGGAAGCAAATGACCTGAGCCTTAGGTAGCGCCCCAGTTTCTCTGACTCAGCCTAGTAGTGGAATGAAGTGTACTCTGGAGGCTATAAAGAAGTTGAAAGGATAGCTTCCAAACTCCAGAGGCCTCTTTAAAATAGGATCATGAGAACAATGCAGCAATCACCAGCATGTCTGTGCATGAGTAATGAATCTGATGGGCAGTGGAGGTAATAACAGATCCTCAAGGATTAGAAGCCCAGCTCCTGGTGCTTTGACACTCCATAAATCAGATCCACCCCTCTGGTTATTTAGTGGCTGAATTTAAGTTGTTATCACATGCAAGTGTCAAGGCTGGAAATAGAAAACTAATAGAGAAAAACAAAGTCACTATTTCTTACACAACTGGATTTGTGGGCTGAAATTTGAAGCCATTACACGAACATGTATATCACATATTATGTGGACAAAGTATTATCAATAGCATCCCCTAACCCAGTTCTATTGTCATTGACTGAGTGACTATTGACTATTGACTATTGACTGAGTGACTATTGTCTGACTGAGTGGGACATGGGTCACTAGTAAAGGAAGAGACAGGTAGGAAAAAAGGAAGAAAGAAAATGATCAAATGAATGTCCAATACTTCTTTTGTTCTTTATCATGATTCTCATACAGAATTCATGAGAGTTCCTAGTTTTCTACCATATTTATTGTAAATACTTTAACTTAAATTAAATTTACTGGATCTGGAATTTTATCCAAAGCATGTAAAAGAGAATGATAGGTTTAAAATCACAACCCTAGCTGGATGTGATGATACATGGCTATAATCCTGTGCTTTGGGAAGCTGAGGAAGGAAAATTGCAAGTTCAAGCCTAGCCTGGGGAACTTAGTAACTTAGCAAGACACCGCCTTAAAATAAAACATAAACAAAGGGCTGGGGAGGTAGGTCAGTGCAAAAGCCCTGAGTTCCATCCCTAATACTGCAACGTAAAATAAAATAAATCACAACCCAGATTGAATTTTTGTCTTTGCCAATTAGTAGATGTGTAACTTTGAGCAGTCTCTTCAATTGAATGTTTCTTCAACTATAAAAAGAATGTAATAAAATACATCTCATTGAATTATTGAGAGAATAAAACCATATATTGAAAAAGCCTTGTAAGTGATAAAAAGCTGCAAAGCATGAGGTATTATTTTGTGGTGGAGAAGAGAATCGGGAAAGAAACAATGTAAGTATGAAAGACATCTGGGGTCTAACAACAGACAACACAAGAATATTAGGCATGCTGGTAAAAGTTCTTCAGAAGAGGAGAAAAGGGAAAAAGGTATTATTTGGGCATTAGAGACAAACCTAGATATTATGCCTTGATGTCTAGTACTTACAACATTGAACTCTCTCTACTTCTTGCTCATTTATCTTTCAGATCTCCTTAGAACTGATAAAAAGGTTCATTGCCCTACCCCTATAGTTTCTGAATAGACAGTCACCTCCCAGTGCCTTCAATATAAGAAATTGATAATAATTCAGGGGTTATAAATCAATAGCTAATCTTTTAACTGTTAGATACCCTTCTTAGTTATTGCCCTTACTGTGAAGAGCTTCTTGTGTTGTGACATCTCTGGAAGATCAGCACATGTGTGAGAAAATCTTTGTCAGTCTTATTTGAAAACTGAGAATTAGGAAGCAGGCTTTGAATCAAGTTCAGATGACATACATTAAGGTTAGAAATAATGACAGTCTTAAACTTAGTGCAGTGTTGGGAGTTCTCTAATTATGAAGTGAGATGAAGAAAGTTCCATTCCTTAGAATTCTTGTTAAGTCGTGGTTGGTTGGAATATTTTTGTTATGTTACCTGGGATAGCAGGAATTATATTTTGAAACACATGCTCAGGTTGCATATGGTAGTCACTAAACTGTGTTCCTAGGAGAGTGGTAGACCTTGTTAACTAAAGCCCTCTAGATTTCATTGATGATGGGTCCAGCCTACATTTGCCCCAACTACCCAAGTTCCTGGAGTGGTTGCTCCCAATTGCCTGAGCTTCAGGAACAATCACAACACAACTTCCATATCCTGTTGCCACCCTGCCTGCTCTGCTAGGACCCCACTGTACTTGTCTAGAGCTGTTTCACAACAAAACCTCATCCATTGCTATGTTGTCACCCAGCCGCTGGTATTCAACTATTCTTGCTTCCCCAATCTCATGCTCCCCTTCACCTTGCCTCACCTAAGCCCGTCCCACTAACCCTCCATAAAAACCCAGTTCAATAAACTTCCAGCAGACTCTCCTTTGGAGTTATTCCCAGAGGTCTTGCTTGGAATCCTAAATTCAGGTTGGTTGTGGCTTTTTGCTGGGACAACACCATTTTACTTAATTGAAAAATTTGATTGGTTTAGGGGTAGAAGCCAAGAAGAGGTAAGTATTTGTACAATAGTCAGGAAACTTATTTTAAGCAGCAGAAAAAAAAATCTTGTGGAAGACTCCAGATCCATCAAAGCAGGGCAGGACTAAGGAAACAGCGTCAAAGACAGAGACTCCTGGTAGTGGGGAGCCAAGTGTGGGTTCTGAAGAATACACATATTAAGGTGGATTGCCACAAATGTTTTATTTTGAAAAATTTCAGACCTTTAAAAGAGAATAGTACAACAAATACTTGTATACCCTTTATATATATAGTTGAGGAAGGAAAGAAGGAAAGGAGGGAGAAGGAGGGAGAGAAAGAGAGAAAAGAAGAGAGACAGAATATATTTGTATGAATATGTGTATATATATTTTGTGTATAGGTAGAAAGATAAATGTAGAGAGAAATGTGCATATGTATATATTTTGAACCATTTGAGAGTTGGTTGTAGCCATCATGACACTTACCTACTAATACTTTGGCTTGTGTCTCTTAAGAACAAGGCCATTCTTCTATATGACCATGATATAATTATTCCATTTAGGAATAAAATACAATAGGTAATATCCAATCCGTGTCAAAATTTCCCCAGTGTCCCAGCAAGCGCCTTGTAATTCTCCAACTTTAAAGGAATTAAAACACATTTTCAGGCTGAGGATTTGGCTCGGTGGTTCTCCTGCCTGCCTCAAAAGCACAAGGTCTTGAGTTTGATCCCTGGTACAAAAAAATCCACCAAAAACATTTTCCAGGTTTGACATATATGTCTTCTCTATTTTTCCTACCAATTCATCAAAAACAACTAGATTTCCTATTAACATTTTTATGCCTGTAATTTATTTGGTGAAATTTTCACATGTTCCCATCCAGATAGGTAGGGAATAAAACAGAAATAGCCAGAGCTGGCGGAAGAGGGTCTGATAGATAACTGCTTAGATGTGAAGCAACTATTTGGAGGGAAAAGCGCCTATTCTGTTCTTGGGATGCTGGCCTATTCCTTTTGACCTCACATTTTAATCTTGTCCTCTCTCAGTCTTTATATGTGATAAGTCTCTTATGATGCTTATCTTTCAGATGTTACTACTAAATCATACAAATAGCTTGCTCTCATAGTTCTTTTCTTAAAAATATATTTTACTGGGGCTGGGGATTTAGCTCAGTGGTTTCGTTGCCTGCCCTGCAAGCGCAAGGACCCAAGTTTGATCCCGGTACAAAAAAA
>NW_004624748.1:6541956-6571812 GCF_000247695.1 Heterocephalus glaber | reverse complement strand
AAAAGTTGAGAACATAGTACAATGCCCATATATCTCCCTAATTCCCCCATCCCCCACAGTTTCTCCTATTATTAATATCTTACATTGGTGTGGTAATGAATCAATATTGATCCATTATTGTTAGCTAAAATCTGTGTTTTATTCAGATTTTCTTAGTTTTTACCTAATGTCTTTTTTCTGCTCTAAGATCCCATCCAGGATACCAAATTACATTTAGTTGTCTTTCTCCTCAGGCTCTTTAAATTCTGATAGTTTCTCAGATTTTTGTTCTGTGTATATTGTTTGACATAGCATCCCAGTAAATATTACTTTGAAATATTATCTCTAGTGAAAATCAAATCTAGTTTGCGGTAGTGTGGTGGTAAGATTGATAAAAAATTATCTTTGAAACTTTAAGCTCCCCTGGTTGTGTATAGGTCATATTATGACTATTTATTTGTTATATATATGTAATACAGAGTTTGTAACATTCATTGATAAAATGATTTTCTTTCGGTGGATTGAATCAATGAAGTTCAAGGTAAAAAGACAATTGAGAGGGAAGAACCAATCAAAAGGTGCCTTTCCATTTGGAACTTTTTGGTCTTAAAGGTCTCACATGTAGCAGGTAATGAATGCTTTTTTCTTTATTTTTGGGATAAAGATAAAGTTTCTTGGCATAATTTGGCTTGAGAAATTCTGTGATTCTTTAGCAAACACGTAGTTTTCTTCGTTTTTTGTTTTTATTTTTAAAAATTCAAGTATAATTTACATATAGTAATTAATATAGATCATAAATGTACTGTTCAAAAATTTTAACAAATGCATATGCCCATGTGACCAACACTTCTAGACACAGACAAGTTCATCATTGTAGAAAGTTATTTCATGCCCTTTCCAAGTCAATGTTTGCCTCAATTCTTGGAGAATACTCTAGTCCAATTTCTTTCACCAGAGATTATCTTTGCCTGTAATAAAATTTCATATTAGTGAATGCATACATTTAATACTCTCCTTATCTGGTTTTCTTAGCTTAGCATAAGGTTTTTGAGATTCATTCATGTTTGCAAGTATCAGAGTTTCATTCCATTTTACTGGTGAGTAGTATTCTTTGTTTTATATTAATAAACTACAAATTTTTATCCATTCTTATATTGGTGCTTTTTTTCTGACTGGTAGTGATTAATTTAATATGAGCATTCTTGTAGAAATTTTTTTTTTTTTGGTACGGGGATTGAACTTGGGACCTCGCGTTTGCGAGGGAGGCGGCAGAACCACTGAGCTAAATCCCCAGCCCAAGGTCTTTTTTTAAGAACCTATTTTCTACTGTCTTGGGTAAAGAATTGCTGGGTAATATGGTTGATGTATATTTAATGTTATAAAAAATGTCAAACCTTTTCCAGAGTGATCATACCATTTTATTAGGTATTTCTTGCTGTGTAAAATATTACCACAAACAGCTAAAACAACACATATTTATTATCTCATAGTTTTTATGGGTCTGAGCACACCTTAGTAGATCTTCTGCAAGGTTACAATCAAAGATTTTATAATACTGAGTTTTTATTTATTATTTTTTTTGGTACCAGGGATTGGACTCAGAACCATGCGCTTGAGAGGCAGGTGGTGGAACCACTGAGCTAAATCCTCGGCCCTGTACTGAGTTTTTATATGGCAGCTCAGCTGGGGAAGGATCCACTTCCAAACTCATGTGGTTGTTGACAGAATTCATATCCTTGGTTGTACAATCCAGGGTATCAGTTTCTTGCTGGATATTGTCTGGAAGTTGTTCTCAGCTCCTAGAGGCTGTCTACAGTTCAAATAAAGTAACTCTCTGTTGTAGAAGGGATTGCCTTACTCAAAAACCTCAGGGCTATACTTCCTATTGGGACTTGCCGTACAACACTTATACCACATATACTTCTGGTGCCATTAGATTTATGGGTTTATATAGTTCATGTGGCAGGGAAGCTTGCACTGCAGCCTATATTTGATCACAGGAAGTCTCTGACTTTGGTACCTATTTGCAACTGAAAACTTTCTAAGTCATCTGACAAATGAGTTGGAATTGTATTCCCAAAGATAGTATATGCTGTCCTCAAAATCCAAAGAGTCCCACTAAATGATGTGTATCTTTTTTAGTGGTGTGACAGGAGAGGTTCAACAATTTGTCCTTTATGTTAAAGGTGATGTTCCGAACTTACACAGAGCATTGAATCCTAAAAACTTCATTGGTGCCACAAGCCCTTGATTATTGCAGAGTTTGTCTTCCATTCTTTGATACACATGTATTTCACCAGGCCATACATAGACTACATTACTCTAAGTGTAGTTTAAAAAACAAGTCTTAGTGGGTGAATACTTGGCTACTACTAGTCCATGAAAAGATAAATTCAGAAATTGAAAATTTTGTGTTTAGAAATGTTATAGACATTTAATATTGCTGTGAGTTCCAAGCACATGGTCAGAAGAATCACTGAACAAGGTATAGATCATTTTGGTTACTGTCAAACTCAAGTGGTGATTTGCATGTGCACCAAAGTATATATTGATCAAGTTTAGCAATTTCCAAAATAAATGCTCTAAGACAGTTTGTGGGAGAAAAAGAAAAAACTAGTCTGATACCACATGTTTGAGAAGCATTGATGTACAGTACTTATCCTTTTGTGCTCACAAGAACAGGAGGCAGTAGAGTTAAGATAGCTCTGCAGAAAGTAATTGTGTACTTCTATTGTTTATATATAAAGGCAAACTGCTTTTGAGTCTTTCTACTGATGGTAATGAAAAATTTCATTTATCAAATAATCAACTGCTTACAAAATGCTTAAGTATTTGTATTGATCTGCTCAAGGAAGATACTACTTACTGCAAATATGTAGGAAGATACTACATGCTACATGGCAGCTTCAAATATATAGTTATGTACTGTCATGGGCCATGATTTCATTTTTGTAGGTGTCAGACAGGAGAATTGAATGAGAACTACAACCTATTTATTTTTTAAATCTTTGATAGTGCTATAAGTTTCCACAATTCTTAAGGTGCTGTCTTGCTTCTTCTGATTTACTAACTTGGTTGGGGATAATAATGGCAGTTGCAGAAGCCTCTACCTGGCCCAATTATATAATGGATATTACTCTACAGGTCAAGGAAATGATGTGAGAGTTTTGTCAGACAAAATGATCCATCCTTATTATATAGTCAATGATTTAACTATAGATATTCACGGGCCCATTGGATCCATTTTAAGAGTGAAGCCAAAACTCCACTGGTCCTCCTTCTAACTGGAGAATCATGATGTATCTGTGTTATTTAAAACCCTGTATCTAAGCATTTCTTTATACTCTGGGTATTCCCTTTCCCCATTGCATTTCTCTTATTTTGGAAAATGGTCAGAAATTATGTTCAAGACACCACCTTTCAGAAGTAGGCATTTCATGGTTTCCAGGCAAGAGAAAACTTGTGCGGAGCTGAGCTGGAGGTGATGCTTCTGCCAGCCGACCATGGGTAGCTTAGAATTGGCTCATATCAGCTTGTAGGAGCCAATTATATACATTTCTTCGGAACTCTGTGTATAGTGACCTAATGTTGGTAGCTTGAAATTGACCAAAGCAGAAGTACTTGCATCACAGAAGCTGACCAATGCTAAAATGTCCTTTCTCACACCACTTTTCCTGAGAACTGGTTGTTACATTTTTTTCAAGCACATTGCAAAAGGAAACTGAGAGATTCCACATTCTCATGTTTTCACATTCAAATGCCTCATCCTAGGTCTTAGCATAATATTCTGATTCTTTTTCAGGGACCGGATGCTTACCTAGGAGAACCTGCAAGTCTATGCATTTAGTTTTCTTTTCAACTCTTCTGCTCTTACAATCAGAACCCATGACTGCTTTTTAGCATAGTTTGCTTTTGGCTGCAGAAAAATCAGTCTTACTAAAAATTGCCAGTAGAGGTCCCTCTGGCTCTGAGTGTGCCTTACAGTAACAGATGACTGCCCTGAGGCATCATTTTCTTTCTTTTTTTTCTTTTTTGCATCATTTTCTTTTGCAAGGTATACAGTTCCGTCAGTAGAATCCAACTCACTCCATAATCCTTAAAATTATTCTTATACTGTTCATATACCATGGTCACCACCTATCCCATTTTCTACAGTACTCAAAAGGAGAACTGAACTTCACACTGCAAGAAACTATAAAAAGAGGAAAGAAATTAAGCCCAAAGTTAGCAGAAAGAAGAAAATAACAAAGATCAGAGCAGAAATAAATAATAGAGTACACATAATAGAAAAAGTGTAAAAGTCCAGAGTTGCGTTTTTGAAAATAAAAACAAAATTGATAAATCTTTAGCTAGATTAAGAAAAAATCAAAACAAAAACCGCAATAAATGAAACTAGAAATGAAACAAAAGGTATAAATGATGGCACAAAATTAAAATAGAATTGTTATGGTCAAATGTGGTCCTTTCAGAACTAGTTGTGATAAAATCTGATATAAAAATGTGAAAGACCTGTAAGTGAAAAGCTATAGAAATGGACCTACTAGGATGAAGGGCAATCGATATAGTGTGGAAGATAAGATGCAACTTGAGATCATCATGAAAGTGAGATAAGTCAGACACTGAAAGTTACATATCACATGATTTCTCTTATATGATAAAATGAAAATAAAATATAAATAAGTGGATAAGATACAGGAAAGATGACAGACAACTAAAAGGCAGATTTTGGAGATGGAAAGGAGGACTAAGGGGAAGGAGAAAATTAAGGATTAAAAGTAATCACGATGTGCTATATGCAGGTACCAATTCTCCAAAACAAACATCACTATTTGGTAAAGGGCCGGGATTTAGCTCAGTAGTGCTGCCACCTGCCTTGCAAGCTCAAGGTCCCGAGTTTGATCCCCGGTACCAACAAAACAAAACAAAACAAAACATCCTGTCTCACTATTCGGTAAAAACACAGAAAGAAGACACATGGAGATATACTCCTGTCTGACATAAGACAAAATGAGTATATAATGCTCAAACAGAAAGCACAAATTGCTTCGTAAGCCTTAGAGATTTGCTGACAGAGATAGATTGCAAATACTATGTCAATAACTGAAACAATTTTTAATACTTTTTCAATACCCATTGGCTTGGAAAGATCCTAGAGTGAACAGGAGTCCCTTGTAAAAATATTTCAATGGACTTGAAAAAGTACTATCATGATTCCCATCACTTCCCATTCCAGGTTTCTGTAATTCATGCTTCTCTTCAAAGAATACTGAGCTACAACTTTCCAAGAATACTGAGCTGTCCCTTCCCCTTTCCCCTTTTTGATGTAAAAACTGCAATGCTGATAACTCATTGGAACAGTTTCAAAATTGAATTTCTGTGTTACCATTTACAAATCTATTCTACACTTAATAAAATTGCATTTGCTTTTATTAAGAAAAGATTATATTGCCTAATAACATTGTAGCTTAGTTTGTGTACATACACTCTGTGATGTTTGCATGATGACAAATTTGCCTAATAATGTCTTTTCAGAACTGTGTTCCCATCACTAAGCAACATATGACTGTATAATAGCATATTAAAAAAAACTAGCTACTGTGCTCCCTGTGTCACCCCCTAAGGACAGCCACTTGCCAGCCAGGAACTTCTCTCTTGAGACTATTATGTGAGCAAAAAATAAATATCTGTCATTCGAAAAAAAAAAAACAACAAAAAACAACTAGCTAATGCTTAGTATCAAGCCCATGGGAGTATATTTTGAGAGACCATATGAACTTTTGCGTTTCAGGATAGTCTTTCTGGACAGAAGAAGGGAGAGGAATTTATTTGCATGATCCTGCTCTATTGATTAAGGGGGTACCCCATGGGCATTAGATGCACCAATCCTCATCTAGACTACTCATACATTACAGCGCATGGTTAGGTGATATTTCATCCTTCCTGAGGTGGGAGGTAAGGTGTATGTGGCTTGGGAATGTGTGTGGGGAGCTATTGGAATGTGCTGATGTGAAATGTGTTGCATTACTGGTGGCTGGGGAGACCCCGTGCAGAGTTGGTTGCTGTGATGATTGCTGGAGGAAATAAATCTCCAGTGACCCTGAAGTCATGTTAGCCTTGTAGATTGCACATACAACTGCTTAATGTATCTGATACACTGCTCTTCCTGAATTTTAGTTTTCAGTATTTCTTTTTTTCCATGTAGTATTCTTCCAATAAATAATCATTTTTTGCTTAAATTAGCTTTTTGTTTTATGAAACTAATGAAACAATTTTGAGCAATATGGTACACTCTCTCTAATGCTCCAAACACTGCTTTGTACATGTTTGGTGTTTAGTTAAGTCCTTGATGAACTACAGAATGTTCTCTAGGAACTGAACCATTTAACTATTTCCATATAACAAACTGTCCTCAAAATTAATTACTAAAAGAAACAGTGATCGGGCTGGGGATTTAGCTCAGTGATTCCGCCGCTTGCCTCACAAGCGCAAGATCCTGAGTTTGATCCCCGGTACCAAAAAAAGAAAAAAGAAGTAGTGACCAATTTATTGACCAAATGGTTCTGCTGGTCTCCTCAGGTAGGGGGTCTGAGCTCAGCTGAGATGCTAAATCTCTTTCTTCATGTAGTCTGTCATCTTCATAGGGACTAACTCTTGCTTCTTGCATAGCACCTGGATTCCAGGAGACTATAAGCTCTCATCAAGGTACAACTTGCTCTATAGTTCCTGAGATCCCATTGACCAAACATGCCATGAGGCCAATCTCAGCATCACAATGTGAGGGAACTACACCAGGCCATGAATATTGTGGACATTATTTACTAGAGACCACCAGTATAACAGTCTATCTTGGGGAATGTCTGTGTCAAAGTGTCCAATTGATGGGTATTTACATTGCTACTTATGGCAGAGACTTATGGTTGCCACTCAGTAGTTCTCCCTTATGTCTACATTAATAGAATCATGGCCTCTTATAAAATTTTTTCTCTGCATCACATAGAAAGGTATAATTTTGTGTCCAAATTTTGATCAGTGGGATATAAGTGAAAGTATATTGTGACAGTTTTTAGGAACTCCACTTAAGTGAGAACTGACATGAAGCCTGGCCTTTTCTTCAGCCCCTCCCTCATTCTGCTGTCGAAAAGATGCATATGGCTTTTGGCTGCCATCTTAGCCTTTGAGCACAGTCCAGGAACAACAGTTTTGGGCTGAAGGTACATGTATCCCTGAGGTCTCTGTGGACCAGAACTTTCACTCATCCTGGAATTCTCATCTCTAGACTTTTACCTGATATAAAAATAACCTTCTGTTTTGTTTAACTCATTGTTATTTGCATTCTGTTATTGTCAGGTAACATAATTCTGATTGATTGTCATACTATTACAATATATCTCCTCCATGGTCTTTATACCATACTTGATAGTACGTGCTTTCTTACTTTTCACTCACTTTACCAAAAGCTGACCAAAGTCTCCAGCTGATAGATTGCTACAACACAGGCCAGTGAACAAAGGCACTACAGAATTTCTTCTCATGGTGCAATGGCTGTGTTCATTGGCTTAACTTGGAGTAATCTAATAGTTTGCTGCTTTGGTTACCCTTCCTGGCCCCTGCCACTGCCAGGGAGAGCTGGGCCTGCAATGAAGGCCTTTCAAACATTACAAGGAATGCTTTAATTTTTGTCTTTTTTATAAGCCTACGAGCTATCTTTACACCTCTGTACCCCCTGAGATATGAGCTACAGCCTATGTGATAACCATATTTGTTTGAATATTTAATTTCATCATCTGTTTTGAGAAACATCCAACCTCTTTAACAGAAGAGAGCTTACCATCTTGCCAACATTCCTGCCCCAGTTGTAATGGGCTAAATAGTATTCCCCCCAATTTGTAATGCTGAAATCCTAACTCCCAATACCTCAGAATGTGACTGTATTTGGAAATAAGTTCTTCACAGAGGTAATCAAATTAAAATAAGGTAGTTAGGGTCATTCATCTAACAGGCATTTGCTAAATGTTCTCCATGTATCAGGAACAGGCTAGGCTTGTAGACACACTGTAGCAGAATAAATGTAGACCTACCCTCATTGATCTGCTGACTTTGTGGGCACATAAGTCATGAAGTCACAAATGGCCTAAGCTTGGGTTAGTATTCTGATGTCACCATCTTGAAATTATTAATAATTTTTTTAACTAGAAGTCCTGCACTCTCATTTTGCTCTGGCCCTATAAATTATGTAATTGGTCCACCTTATGGAAATAACAGTTTAGAAGGAGACTCAATCATATTTTCTACTGAGGAGTATGAGTTGGTGGCATGGAGGGAAGGTCAGTGCCACAGAAGTGGTGTGCTGAGATAAAGAAGAATAACATTCCCAAAGGTGAGGAGAAGGGGCCTACTGGCTGGAGAAGACAAGAGATATGAATGTCAACATCAAGGATTCTTTCTGTTGTTTTTTTCTTAATTTTTTTCCCCTAAACTCATCATTAACCCTGAGTAATTCAGATAAACCAAAACGGTCTCTGTTTCTTTAAACCTGAAAGAGCCTGAGAAGTACACATTTATGGGAAGTAATTTAAATAATGGGATTGAAATTGAGCAAAAAAGAGAAATGAAGACCTTCGAAGACCAGTGTTTCCCACATTATCTGTGGAGGAACTTTTCATTCTTTTAAATTTCCCATTTGTCATGAATTGATACTTTTGGAATGTGAAATAAAAACAAATTGCTAGAAAAATGAAATGAAAAGAGATAAAAAGACACACTAAATATAAGCTCAAAATTTTTAGATTAGACAGAAATAATATTACATTCCCATAAATATTGTCAGGACAAATGTAATATAGAATGAAAGAAAAGAATTACAAAAATGGATGTTGTTGGGCTGGGGATTTAGCTCAGTGGTGCTGCACCTGCCTCACAGATACAGGGTTCTGAGTTCGATCCTCAGTACCAAAAAAAAAAATGTTGTTTACTGAACGTGTCCATATAAATAATGAATACAGAGAATTGTTATTACATTTATAATTTTTTGTCACTTCACAGTCATAACAACTAATACAAAGTTGTGAATGAAGTAGCAATTTCTCATATTAAAAACTATACAAACAGTGTGAATATCATTTAAAATATTTTAATGTGAAAATGAGTATGTTCCTTGCTAGTTAAATTATCTGATCTAGATTGGTTGGATTGGTGATATGCTTCTTGCTGGAGATAATGTACAGCTAAACTGTTTTAGTTTATTTTAATGACACTAATACTAGAGAAAATAGTCTCTCAAAGGTATGCTGAGAATGGAAGAAATTTAAAGGAATTTCAGTAAAATCAGGATATTTGCTTTTACCTTTCATCCATAGTGAACAATGCTTTTTGTTTTTAAAAAATTCAACTTCAATCTATCAGGAACCAACTTTAAAAATTGTCCTATAAATCCTACCACTTGGGAGGCTGAGGCAGGAGGATCTTTGCCAGTTCAAAGCCAGAGTGGGCTATATAATGAGTTCAAGGTCAGCCTGAATTACAAAGCAAGACCCTGGCCTCAAAAATAAATAAATAAATAAATAAATAAATAAATAAATAAATAAACCAAAAAAAGTGGTTAAGGTGGCAACTTTTATGTAAACAGAAAATGAGCTTCTGGTTTGAGAAAAATTGTCCTAAAAATTTACAGTTATATTTAAATTATCTTTCAAGGAGAGAGAGAACAAACCAATGAATCTGCATTTATTCTCTTGACCTCTGTTTGACTGGCTACATTTAACTTGTGTCTAACTTCAGCTTATAGTTTTTCGTGAAGACTCCATTGAGTCTGAAGCCTAGAAAGATGGGATTGGTCCTGGGGCAAGAGGAGAGCTCAAATGTCCAGATACATATATAAGTGTAATATAAGTTCTGAGAGCAAGCAGGCCTGCACCAGATGTGTGATGCACCCCATCCCCCAACACAAAGGCAAGACAATTCACCAAATTCAAGCTGGCTCTACAATTTGCTTCCTCTTGGCATGAGGCAGCAGAGGCAACTGACCTTAGACAAGGACAATGGCCAGGGAGAGAAGGGAGCAACCAGACCTTGTGACTGCTGACACTAAGTCTAGCAGTCCACTTGAATCCCTACCCCACAGTCTACATGTGGTAGAGACCAGAGATGTGATCGAGTTTCCTATCTACCAATGGGAGCAAGGATACCTTGGCTTAGATAGTAACCACAGTCCCTAAGAATGCAGATACTAGAAAGAAATTGCTCATTCAAAAACACATGCCGGGTGATGCACACCTATAATCCCAGCACTTGGGAGACTGAAACTGCAGGACTGCCATCAGTTCAAGGCCAGCCTCACTATGTGGAGCTCAAAGCCAACCTGAATTACATAGTGAGACCCTATCTCAGAAAAACAAAACAAAATCACAGAAATTTTTTCTTTGACTCAATCTCTTTTTAATTTAAAAATTTTAAATTATTTTTATCTTTCCTTCATCAGGTTTTTTTGAGGATTGGGGTTTTATCTCCATTTCTCATCCTCTTTTAGTTTCTTCTCTCCCTTTTCTCTTTTCCCCTTTCAACATTTTTTCTCTCTATTATCTTTCTTTTATTTTCTGTATTTTGCTCCCCAGTTATTATTTTTCCCTCTTCCTCTTCCTCTTCCTTGTCTTCATCTTCATCTTTTTCTTCTTTGTCTGCTTCTTCTTCTGTACTGGGGATCGAACTCAGGACCTTGTGCTTTCGAGGCAGGCAGGAGAACCACTGAGCTAAATCCCTGGCCCCTTCTTTTTGTTCATTCTTTCCTACAACTGGTCTGTAATACTATTAATTTCATTTTACTGGTTAATAGTTCCCCTTCTCTCATTTTTTTCTCTCTGCCTTCTCATATGCCATTGATTAATTTATTGAATTTTGCTTTTTTCATTCTCTGGTTCCCTATTCTCTCTACCTTTACTAGTATAACTACTAAACTGTGTATACCTCTAGATAGCTAGGTAAATTTATGCTATTGCCATTGAATACTGTTAGTAAAGCTAAAGTTGCTCCATTTAATAGATATTTACTGTAAGTCAATAGTAGGTCAATGTTTGGTTTGTCTAGTGTTCATACTATAATTATAGATCTCTTTTCTATGTTTATGGGTGGCATATTGTTCCTTGGGGTTTGTCAATACGCAATTTGTACTTGACACTACAACTGATGCTGATTTTATTACTATAGCAAGGAGACAGACCTGCTATTATTAATTGATTTCTTGGGATGCTAGTAACTAGATTACCTTAGGGTCATTAACAATACTGTGTCCCCTTCCTGGAGAACTGGGTACTGGACCAAATACTCTGCAACTTCTCATTCCAAGTAAACAGAGGTGGTTGAATCCTTGTACAGAGGCAAAAGCCTATAGTTAGTTACCCCCAGAGGACACTACTGAAATGTAGACATCAACTAAAGATGTCTCCATAGTAAAAACAAAACTTTCCACTACAATTAACCTGAAAGCCTCAACACAAAAGACAAAAACTAGAAGACATTGAAAAAATGAGAAGACAAGCAAACAAAATGCATCCTAAAACTCCCAACTCCCCCCAAGCTGATCCACGTGTTATTGAAGGGGAAGAAACCAAAAGCCACACACCTGAATTATTTCAAATAATATTGAGGAGATAATAAAACAGATCAATAAGGCATTTGAGAAGCTCACAAAAGATTTAAGTAATAAGCTATTGGGCCAAACAAACAAAATGATCAGTGAGTTTACAGGAGACAATAATAAAAAGCTATTAGAGGGGCCAGGGATTTAGTTCAGTGGTTCTGCCGCCTGCCTCACAAGCACAAGGACCCAAGTTCGATCCCCGGTACCAAAAAAAAAAGCTATAGAGCTTAAAAAAAAAAAAAGATGCAAAACATAAATGACCAGCACAGAAAAGAATTAGAGTCCATGAAAAGGCCTCAAGTAGAAATTTAAGAGATTAAGAATTCTAACAGAATACAGGCAGCAGAAATGACCAATGTGAGGACAGAGTGTCAGAACTAGAAGACAGGGCTGTTGGCAGTGGCCAGTTAATGAGAGATAATTTAAAAACAAGAAAGGACATGAAAAATAGATCCAGCCAGGGATTTAGCTCAGTGGTTTCACCGCCTGCTGAGCAAGCACAAGGACCTGAGTTCAATATCCGGTACCAAAAAAAAAAAAAAAGATCCAACAGCTCCTAGATGATGCAAAGTCTAATTTAAGATTAATTAAAATTGGTGAAAAATCAGAAGACTGTACAAATGGCATAAAATAACTGTTTACAGAAATAATAGCAGATAACATTCTACATAAGGGAAAAGAATTTAACATATAGATAAGTGAGGCAAGTAGAATCCTAAAAAATCATCATCAGAAAAGAACTTCTTCACAATGCATCATAGTTAAAATCTCAGAAGTGTAACAGAAGAACAGAATCCTAAAAGTGGTTAAGGGAAAGCAACAAATCATTTATGAAAGTAAACCCATTAGAATTTCAAAAGACTTCTCAACACAACCTTGAAGGTCAGGAGACCTTGCAGTGAAGTCTTTCAAGCCCTAAAAGAAAACACTTTCCAACCCAAGCTGATATATTCTGCAAAAATACCTATTAAAATCCATGGAGAAATGAGCGATTTTCATGATAATGGGCACCGAAAGAGATTCATGACCACTGTATTAGTCCGTTTTTACAAGCGCTTGCAGGGCTAGGGTGAGCTCCTCAAAAGACTGCACATGCTCTAATCAGAGTTAATGTAGGACACAGAAATTTTCAAGATTGGCCTACAAAACAATGGCCACCAACAGAGTCAAATGTAGAAGAGTGCAAAAGATCTGTCACCGTGCTAGAGATCTGAAGGATCCAGCTGAAGGCCTGGAGCCCACAGGAATGTCTGGTAGGAGTCCGCATCAGGAGGCCAAATGATCCACAATGGAAGATCGAGGGGTCTGCCTGGGAGGTCGAACTAGAAGCTAAAGAGTCTGCACCTGCAGGCTGAAAGGCTAGTGCTGGAAGCTGAAGAATCTGCACCAAAAGTCAGGAGATGATGCCCAAGGTGAAGGCAAAGACTGGAGGACCTCCAAAAAGAACAGCAGCCATCATTGGTGACAGTGAGGGGACTGGAGTATCTTTCAAGAGGACAGCCAGAAAAACTATTCAGTATTTACACATGTGTGTCCTATTTTATTTCACTTAAGGGTATGGCCTCCATACGGATCTATTTATCTATAAATATCTGTAGTTTCTCATTCTTTTTTTTTTTTTTTTTTTGGTACCAGGGATCAAACTCAGGACCTTGTGTTTGCAAGGCAGGCAGCAGAACCACTGAGCTAAATCCCTGGCCCTCTAGTTTCTCATTCTTTATGGCAGAGTAGTACTCCATTGAAAGTTTACGAAGCACAATGAGCCAATGTGAGGACAGAATATCAGACACAGAAGACAAGACTGCAATTAGTGACCAGGAAAAGAAAAATTTCTTAAAAATAGTAAGTGACCATGAGAAATCAATCCAGCAGCTGGTAGATGATGCAAAGAAGAATGACATAAGACTGATCAGAGTCAATGTAGAAACAGGATATAGTGCAAATGACATAAAAACACTGTTCACAGAAGTAATAGCAGAAAACTTCCCAAGCGGGGGAAAATAATTTGACATAAAGATAAGTGAGGCATATAGAACTCCAACTAGAAGTGATAATAAAATGGCACCTAGGCATATATTATTTAAGATTCCAGAAATCCAACAGAAGACCAAACTCTACAAGCAGTTATAGAAAAGAAACAAATCACATACAAAGGAAAGCCTGTCAGAATCACAGCAGACTTCTCAACACAAATCCTCAAGACAAGAAGAGCTTGGAGTGACATATTTCAAGTCCTAAAGGACTCCAGACCCAGACTGATGTACCTGCAAAACTATCTTTCAAAATTGATGATGAAATAAGATACTTTTATGACAAAGAACACCTGAGGAACTTCATGAATACCAAACCAGCACTCCGAACAATTCTAAAAACTATCCTAGGAAACGACAATGAGGATCACAACCCCAGGAAGCCCAGCAGAATGAATCTATCAGGAAAGACAAGAAATTAAATGCAAAGGGGGAGAATCAAACAACAGGAAAAGGTCATGACAGGGATAAGTTATTACATATCAATTATAACCACCAATGTTGATGGTCTCAGTTCACCTATAAAAAGAAATAGACTGGCAGAATGGGTCAAGAAACAAGATCCCACACTATGTTACATATAAGAAACACACTTAATTCAAAAAGAAAATCATAGATGGAAAGTTAAAGGGTGGAAAACAATACTCCAAGTGACAACAAAAAAAAAGCAGGAGTAGCTATACTATTTGCAGATAAAATGGATTTCAAAGAAACACTAAGGGAGACAAAGAAGGCCACTACATCCTTGTAAACAGAATAATCCAAGAGGAACAGATTACAATTATAAATAAATTTGCACCAAATATTAGTGCACCCAACTATATAAAACAAATGTTAATGGACATGAAAAATCAAATAAGCACTAATACAGTAGTAGTGAGGGACCTCAATACCCCACTGTTGGAAATAGATAGATCAACTAGATAAAATATAAACAATGAAATACTAGAATTCAATCAAACTCTTGAAAAAATGGACTTAACAGATGTTTACAGTGTTCTACCCCACAAAATCAGAATACACATTTTTCTCAGCTGCACATGGGTCGTTCTCCAAAACAGACCACATGTGTGCTCATAGAACATGTTCAAGTAAATGCAAAGGAATTGAAGTTATCCCTTATATATTATCAGATAATAATATGATGAAACTGCAGATCAATAGCAAAAGAAAACACAAGAATTTCATAAACACATGGAAATGGAACAACACACTTCTGAATAACCAATGGGTCAAAGAGGAAATTAGAGAAGAAATTAGACAGTTTCTACAATTAAATAATGCTAATACAACGTATTGAAATATATTGGACACAATGAAAACAGTCTTATGAGGGAAATTCATAGCAGTAAATACTCATATTAGGAAAACAGCAAGCTCAAATAAACAACCTAATGCTGAACCTCAAGCTTCTAGAAAAAGAAGAGCAAGACAAACCCAAAGCTCACATAAGGGAGGAAATTATAAAGATCTGAGCAGAAATCAATACAATGGAGACTAAGAGAACAATACAAAAAATTAATGAAGCCAAGAGTTGGTTCTTTCAAAGAATAAACAAAATTGACAAACCCTTAGCCAACCTTATCAAAAAAATGAAAGAAAAGCCCCAAATCCATGCAATTAGGAATGAAAAGGGTAAAATTACAACAGACCCAGCAGAAATCCAGAGGAACATCAATACCTACTTTGAGAACATATATGCCAATAAGATGGAAAACTCAGAAGAAATAGACAGATTTCTAGATAGATATGAATTACCAAAGTAGAATGAAGAAGACCTAAAAATTCTAAACAAACCAATATCAATCAATGAAATTGAAAATATAAATAAAAACTTACCAACAAAGAAAAGCCCAGGTCCTAATGGCTTCACTGATGAATTCTACAAGACATTTAGAGGAGAACTATTACCACTACTGTTTAAACTCTTCAATGAAATTGAAAGGGAAGCAATACTCCCAAGTTCATTCCTGGAAGAGAGCATCACCTTGATCCCAATAGCAGAGGAAGAGCCAACCAAAAAAGAGAACTATAGGCCAATCTCCCTAATGAACTAGACACAAAAATCCTCAATAAGATACTGGCAAATAGAATGCAGAAGATCGTCAAGAAGATCATACACCCTGACCAAGTGGGATTCATCCCAAGGATGCAGGGATGGTTCAACATACACAAATCAATCACTGTAATACACTCTATTAACAGAGCCAAGGACAAAAACCATATGATCATCTCAATAGATGCAGAAAAGTGTTTGACAAAATCCAACACACATTCATGATAAAAACCCTACAGAAAATTGGAAAAGATGGTCTCTACCTCAACCTGATAAAAGCCATCTATGAAAAACCAATGGCCAATATCATACTAAATGGTCAGAAACTGAAATCCTTCACACTAAATTCAAGAACAAGACAAGGATGCCCAGTATCACCACTCCTGTTCAATATAGTTCTGGAAATATTAGCCATAGCAATTAGACAAAAGAAAGAAATAAAATGAATAAAGATAGGAAATAAAGAAGTTAAATGGTCATTATTTGCAGATGACATGATACTCTATATAGAAGACCCCAAGAACACCACCAAAAGTCTTCTAGACTTAATAACCAAATTCAGTAGAGTAGCTGGATACAAGATCAACACACAAAAATCAATAGCTTTCCTGTACACAAACAACAGACTCAGACTCAACCAAAGCAATAAAAGACCTCTACTCTGAAAACTACAGCACTCTGAAAAAAGAGATCTCTTGCTCCTGCGTAGGAAGAGCCAATATAGTGAAAATGGCCATACTTCCCAAACTGCTATATAGATTCAATGCAATCCCAATTGAATTTCCAACAGCATACTTAACAGACCTTGAGAAAACAATCCAAAAATTCATTTGGAACAAGAAAAGACCTAAAATAGCAAAAGCAATTCTAGGCAACAAAGACAACGTAGAATGTATCACAATCCCCAACTTGAAACTACACTACAAAGCTACTTTGATAAAAATAGTATGGTACTGGCAAAGAAACAGATCTGAGGACCAGAACAGATTAGAAGATGCAGAAACAACTCCAGACATACTCAGCCACCTCATCTTTAACAAATCAACCAAACATCCTCACTGGAGGAAATTTGGGCTCTTGCTGAAATGGTGCTGGAAAAATTGGGTTTCAACTTGCAAAATATTAAAACTAGACTTTTATCTTTCACCATGAACTAAACTAAAATTGAAATCGATTAAAGACGTAAATATTAAAACAGAAGCACTAAACCGGCTAGAAGAGAGGTTAGGTAGAACTCTTGAAGACATTGGTTTACAAACAGATTTCATGAACAAAATCTCAGTCACACATGAACTAGCACAAAGAACCAATAAGTGGGATGTCATCTTATTAAAAAGCTTCTGCACAGCAAGAGAAACTACCAACCCTGTGAAGAGATAACCCACAATGTTGGAAAAATTTTTTACCAGCTATTCCTCAGACAAAGGTCTACTGTCTAGAATATGTAAAGAACTTTAAAAAAAATCAGGCCTCCTAAATTTAAAGACCCAATCCAAAAATGGGTATTTGAAATGAACAGACATTTCTCAGACAAAGAAGTAGAAGCAGCAAATAAATATATGTAAAAAATGTTCAACATTGCTGGTCAATAGAGATATGCAAATCAAAACAGTGCTGGGATTCCACCTCACCCCAGAAAGAATGGCTGCTATCAAGAAATCAATAACAAATGCTGGCAAGGTTGCGGGCAAAAAGGAACCCTTCTCCACTGTTGGTGGGAGTATAGACTGGTGCAATCACTGTGGAAATCAATATGGAGATACCTCAAAAAACTAGATTTAGAGGTTCCATTTGACCCAGCTGCTCCCCTGCTGGGTATCTTCCCAGAAAAATTAAAAGAATCATACAACAATGATACATGTGCACCCATGTTCATAGTGGCACAGTTTGCAAGAGCTAAAACTTGGAAACAGCCCAATTGCCCATCAACTGGAGACTGGATAAAGAAAATGTGGGGGTTTTTTTTTGTACTGTTCTTTTATACCATTGCAACAACAATCCTCCTTTAAGTGAGTCTTCCAGGCCCAGTACCATGCTGACTCAATTCAGCTGGGCATTCCCCATTCAAATTGACAGTTAATCAGTTAACCACCACAACCACCAAACCGGCACTCCCCAAAATTCTGAAAGATATCTCAGAAAGAGACAATGAAGTTAACAGTGACAAACTGTCTAGTGGAATAAATACACAAAGTAGGGTGAGCAGTTAAGTAGAATGGAAAGATAAACAGTGAGCAACAGGAAAATAGGCAATGACAGGTATAAGTCAATACCTATCAGTAATAAGTTGATGTGAATGGTCTCAATTCCCCTATCAAAAGACATAAACAGGCAGAATGGATCAAGAAAAAATTTAATGGTATGCTGTATACCAGAAATATATTTAACCTGAAAAGAAACTCATAGATTAAAAATCAATTGATGGAAAACAACATTCCATGTAATGGGAACCAGAAAAAAACAGGTGTAGCTATCTTATATTTAAAAAAAGTGACCTTTAAGCCAAAATTGATCAAATGAGGCAAAAAGATCACTACATGTTGGTTAAGGAAACAATCCAACAGGAAGAAATAACAATTATTACTATATATGGGACAAATAATAGTACACTCAATTTCATAAAAGAAAGTCTACTGGACATAAAAGATCAGACAAACATAAACACACTTATAGTGGCAGACCTCAATATCCTACTTTCACAAATAGTCAGATCACCTACACAAAAAAATTAACAACAAAAAAATCAGAGTCGAATAAAACCTTCAAACAAAAGGACTTAATAAACATCCGCAGAATGTTCCACCCAACAACAGAATACACATTCTTCTTACTAGCACATGGAACTTTCTCTGAAATAGACCACACACTAGCCAATAAAGAAAGCTTAAGTTAGATGCAAAAGAATCGAAATTATACCATGTATATTATCAAATTATAGTGCAATGAAACTACAAATCAATGACAAAAGAAAACACAGAAATTATGCAAATACATAGAAACTAAACAGTACACTCTTAAATAAACAACAGGTTACAGAAAAATTAAAGATTTAAGAGTTTCTGGAACTAAACAATAATGCCAGTACAACATACCAGAATTTATGGGACACAATGAAAGTTTTTTTTTCCCCCCAACTGACTTAGATTTAATCATAGGAATCAAACTAAACGGAAAGCCTATAATAGAGAAGAATTACATGTCAGTGCCTTCTGCAAACTGAGCTGGGACAGAAAGGGCCTAGGGGCTGCCCCTCAACCTTATCCCTTGTAAACAAAGATGCCTCCAATGCTCTGGGCACCCTGGCTCAGGAAAGGGAGACTGCTGGTCTGCTGCTGAAGTTGCCGGCCCCCATTCACTCCTGGCCAGCTTCCGGAGCCCCGCTTTGCCGGCTCTGATCACCACCCTTCTTTCTGTGGCCCAAGACGATGTTGTCAATCCTCAGCAGCAGAACTTCCGTCTCCACTGCCCTCTTGTATGTCTGCAGCGTCACGGCCAGGGGCTCCCATATGCCCAGCTTCTTCATGTCCACCAAAGCCTCCATCTCCCAATTTACCCCCGAGGTCTCACAGCCTTGCTGTGTGTGTTTGGCCCGAAGGGAAGTCAGCAGGCGGATGATGCTGGCCCCACAGTTCTGGATGAGGGTTGGAGGGATGACCTCCAGAATGTGGGCCACAGCCCTGTAGGGCCACTGTTCGACGCCAGTCATGGCCTTGAATTTT
Source organism: Heterocephalus glaber (assembly GCF_000247695.1). The sequence goes on along the minus strand of NW_004624748.1, from coordinate 6,552,396 downwards.
TCTGTTAAGGCATGGGCCACAGCCATCTCGGAGGAACCGCCTCCTGGCACCAGCTGAAGGTCAAGGAGCACGATGCCACACACTTGCATAACATCCAGCAGGTTGCATTCCACTTCTGAGAGAATCTCTTTGCTGGCTTCTCTGAGGAGGATGGTGCAGGCCTTGGGATCTCTGCACTCAGTAATGAATGTGAAGCACTCGTCTCCAATTTTCTTGATTTCCAGCAGGCCCGCTCCAGTCCTAACATCATCTTCTCTCAGTTCTGCTATTCTGACTACCCGGTTCCGCAGGCTCTAGCAATCCAATTGTTGTCTGTCTTCCGGACTCTGTGGATGGCTGTAATATTGGCCCGCAAGAGGTAGTGCTGAGCTAAATCTGAGATGCCCTTCTCCGTGATGACAATGTCGGGCTTCAGCTGGATGATGTCCTCACAGAGCTGCTGGATGTATTCCTCTTCCATCTGGAGGGTGCGGGCAAAGTCCTCCTCCTGTGTAATCTCAATATCCGTCTGGCTTTCTCCTTTCTTGTATTTCAGAGAAGAATCCAGCAGCACAATTTGAGGGTTCTTTATATAGCGTCTCATTCTCGAATGGGTCACATCCTTGTTAATCATGATGCCACATAGGACACAGGGGTCTTCAATGATGCCTCCAGGTATCTTTTCCACCTTTGCATATTTCTTGATGTCAATCTCCTTTGGGCCATTCTCCTTGAACTGCACGATCTTGACAGCATCCAGGGCAATGTTACAAGCCCAAAACGACCACTGACTGATTACTTTCGTAGTAATGGAGCTATTGATGATATTTAGTATCACATCACGGTCATTGACATCAACGGGGGTGCTGATTTTCTGATCATATCATCCAGTGCCTTGTGGTAAGCACTGATCACCATTGTTGGGTGCATCTGCTGCTCCAGGAAGTGTTCAGCCATAGACAACATCTCTCCCGTGAGAATAATTACAGATATAGTGCCATTTCCAACCTCTTCATCTTGGTACAGCTAATTTCAATCATCAACTTGGCTGGTGGATGCTGGACTTGAATCTCTGGAACAATTGCATTGCCATCATTGGTCATCATGATGCCTCCCATTGGGTCCAAAAGCATCTTCATCATGGACTTGGGTCCTAAACATGTTTAAATGATATCTGCCATTGTCTTGGCAGTATTGATGTTTCCAGATTGAACTTTTCTTCCAGATTCACGCTTTGTATTTTGGCTAAGCACAAGCATAGGACGGTAGCCCATCATGGCAGTGTGATGCAGAGCCGGGTACCCAGAGGTGGGGTAATTGGCAGAATCTTCTCACAATTAAAGAGTCTTAAGAGAGAAGTTTATAGCTGTGAATGCCCAGGTCACAAAAATGGAGCCCAAACAAATAACCTAATGATGTACCTCAAGGTCCTAGAGAAACAAGAACAATCTAAACCCAAAGCTAGTACAAGCAAGGAAATTATAAAAATCAGAGCAGAAATCAATGAAATTGAGACAAAAAATACAACAAAACAATTAATTGAAGTGTTGGTTCTTCAAAACAATAGATGAAATAGACAATGCCCTTAGAATGCCTTTAGGCATTCTAACAAAAATGAAAAAATGGTGAGAAAAGATCCAAATAAATGTAAGTATAAATTAAAAGGTGAAATCACAATGGACAGTGCCAAAATAAAAGATTATAAACAACTATTTTGCAAACCCATACACCAATAAATTGTAGAATTGAAAAGAAATAGAATTCTAGATACGTATGAATCGCCAAATCCAAGAAGATTTAAAAATCCTGAATAATCCAATAATAGGCATAAAATTGAAGCAGTATTAAAAAAACCTACCAAGAAAGAAAAGCTGAGGTTAGAATGGATTCACTGCTAAATTCTACAGAAACCTCAAGGAAGATATAGGCAGCACCAATACTCCTCAAGTTCTTTAATGAAATTGTAAGGAAAGGAGTTCTCCCAAAGTCATTCCTGGAAGCTATCATTACCTTGATTGCAAAAACAGACAAGGATCCAACCAAAAAAACAGAACTATAGGCCAATCTTTCTAATGAATATAGATGCAAAATTCCTCAACCTGATACTGGCAAAAAATAATGTAATTAATCATCAAAAAGACCATATATCATGACCAAGGCTTCATCTCAGGGATGTAAGGATGATTCAACATGTTAATCAATAAATGTAGTACATCACATAAACAGAAGCAAGGACAAAAATCACATGATCATCTCAATAGATAAAGAAAAAGCCTTTCATAAAATTCAGCATCATTTCATGATAAAAACATGGAGAAAAATAGATATAGAAGGATTTTATCTAAATTGAATAAAAGCCATTTATTAACCTACTTCTAACATCATATTAAATTATGTGTGAGAAAATTGAAAGCTTTTCCTCTAAAATCAGGAACAAAAGAAGGATTTCCACCATTACCACTTCTGTTCAACATAGTACTGGAAACATTAGCAAGAGGAATTAGGCAAGAAAAAGAAATAAAAGTGATATGTATAGGAAAGCAAGAAGTTAAATTATCGTAATTTGCAGTGATCCTCTAAGTAGACATAGAAGACCCCCCAAAATCTGCAGAAAGATTCTTTGTTTTGTACTGGGGATCAAACTCAGGACTTTGCACTTGCAAGGCAGGTGTAGTGCCACTGAGCTAAATCCCCAGCCCAGCAAGATTCTTAAATAATCAAATTCAGTAATGTGACAGGATATAATATTAACACAAAAATCAATAGTATTCCTGTATATCAATAATGAACCCATTGAGAAAGAAATTATGAAAAAATATAATTCACAATAATATCAAGTAAAATTAAATACTTAGGAATTAACCTAAGGAAGTGAAAGACGTCTACAAAGAAAACTACAGTGCTCTGAAACAGGAAATCAAAGAGGACATCAGAAAATGGAAAGATATCCCAAGTTCTTGGATAGGGAGGACCAATAGTCAAAATAGCCATACTTCCAAGTTTGATATATAGATTTAATGCAATCCCAATCAAAATACCAATAGCATTCTTTACAGAACTGGAGAAAACAATCCTAAAATTCATATGGAATCAGAGGAGATCCAGAATAGTAAAAGCAATCCTGGGGAAAAAGAGCAAAGTGGGAGGCATCACAATCCTCAACTTAAAGTTATATTACAATGCTACAGTGATGGAAACAGCATGGTACTGGCACAAAAACAGACATGAGGTTCAATGGAACAGAACAGAGGATTCAGAAACAACCCTAAGCACATTCAGCCATTTGATCTTTGACAAAAGGGCCAAAAACATTCACTGGAGAAAAGATAGCCCCTCTTTTTGGGGGGGGGGGACCGGGGATTGAACTCGGGTCCTTGTGCCTGTGCAGCTGGCAAGATAGCCTCTTTAATAAATGGCCTTGGGAAAACTGGCTATCCACATACAGAAGATTGAATCTAAACCCATATATTTAACCATATACGATACCAAAACCAAAATAGATCAAAGAACTAAATTTTAAAACAGAAACAACCTGCTGGAAGATATAATAGGTAAAACTCTTAAAGATATAGAAATAGGCAAGGCTTTTCTGAAAAGAACCCTGATTGCACAGGAAACAGTACTGAGAATCAACAAACGGGATCATATCAAATTAAAAAGCTTCTGCACAGCAAAAGGAACAGCCAACAGAGTGAAATGAAAACCTACATAATGAGAAAAAAATACCAGCTATTCCTCATGCAGAGGATTTATATCTATAAAAAAGAACAAAAAAATTAGATCCCCCCAAATAAAAGACCCAATCAAAAAATGGGCCACTGAAATGAATAGATACTTCACAAAACACAAAGTACAAATGACCAATAAATGCATGAATAAATGCTCAACATCACTCGCCATTAGAGAAATGCAAATTAAAACAACACTGAGATTCCATTGTACCCCAAAAAGAATGGCTATCATCAAATTAAAAAAAAATCAAATAATAACAAATGCTAATGAGGCTGTAGGGAAAAAGGAACCCTACTACAATGTTGGTGGGAATGTAAACTAGCACAGCCACTATGGACATCAGTGTAGAGATTTCTCAAAAAACTGACACTAGAAATTTCACTTGACCCAGCTATTCCCCTTTAGGTGTCTTCCCAAGAGTTAAAACATCATATTACAATGATACATACATACTCATGTTTATATGAAAACACAATGAATAACATCTAAATCTTGGAAGCAGCCTATACGTCCATCAACAGATGAATGGGTAAAGAAAATGGTATTTAGCTGGGGTTTTAGCTCAGTGGCACTGCGCCTACCTCTCAAGCACAAGGTCCTGAGTTTGATCCCCAGTACTGGAAAAAAACCGAAAACAAAACAAAAATGGTATTTACACCTAATGGAGTACTACTCTGCCATAAAGAAAGATAAACTTGTGTCATTTGTAGGAAAATGGATACACCTTGAGACTATAATGTTAAGTGCAATACATTAGACATATAAGTTTAAATATTGTGTGGTTTATTATTTGAGAAATCCAAATTTTAAATAAATGGCAAAATAAAAGATAATAGAAAGTAGGAAAATATATCTTCTCAATTGGGAAGGAGATCAAGAGGTAGAGGTAAAGGGGAAGGGGAAGGAAAGAGGGCTGAAAAATGAATTAGGATGTGTTATGTATATGTACCAACTCCACACAAGGAATATAACCATTATGTACTGCCAACATACAAATGAAAAAAATTAAAAATACAAAAATACTGGGTGGGAGATTTAGCTCAGTGGTGCTGCCACCTGCCTCACAAAAATAAAAAAAGGAAATAATCTTTCAATTAAAAAATGGATTCTAAATTAATAGATTTCTTGTATTTATAATTTATTTTTAGTGGAAGATAAACATTCAAATTAGCAAAATTTGAAAAATTTTTGAAAAAAATTTAGCAAATTCATAGATATTTTCTTTATATTATGTACGTATTTACCTTGTCATTTAAGTTTGATGTCTTTATTGCTTCATTAATCACCACATGATTCTAGTACTTCACTAGGAGTTATGGCTATGAATTCAATTTAATGGTGGGCTACATTTCTGAGTAAAATTAATACAAACTCTTAGGTTTTAATTCCTTGTAATTCCTTCTATGATTATTGTTTAGCTTAATATTACTAACACAGTATGCAGTATATCTGTGTCTTTTATTGATAAGACAGTGAGGCTTGTGTCACTGTCTATAATATAGGGTTTAATATAAATGACAAATTTTACTTCTTCAATTAGCTATGAATTTTAAAAAATTAAAACTACTATAAAAATAAGTAAATAAATATTTGTATCTTCATGGTATTTTTACTCACTTTTGAATTGCAGGAGACAAATTAACATTAAAATTTCATTCATTATAATGTGATCCTACTGCACATGACAAGAACACAGCCATGCCACCTGCAATTCACCACGCAAGTTGGAGAACATCTCAAATGTTCAATATTCTGTTTGATGAGAAGTATCCACTGATCATGTGCTTGGATATTGCTGACATATCAAACTGCTTTAAATATCTTTAAGCACTACTCTTAGTTTCTGTACTAAATTCCTTGTGCGCTAAACACAAGCAGTTTGCAGATAGCACTGGTACAAGGAGTATACTTGGTGTAGCATTGCTCTAGGAAATACTTGCATTTAAGAGATTGGCAGGGAAAAAACTAGAGAAAGACTTTATGAAGTTAGAGAAGGAAGAAGACCACAGATTTGTGGAAGGCTGGGAAATTTTAAGGAAGGAGAAATGGTTAACTATATTGATTGCAAGAAAGAGAAAGTAAGCAGAGGACCAAAAATAAGCCATTGAATTGACAATAGGATATTAGTGACTTTTGAGTTATTTCAGTAGTGTGTTGGTGGTGGTAATGAAGAAAGCCATGTACTAGTGGGCTGAGGAATTGGGGAAGTAGTGTAAAACAATGAGGACTATCCTTTTAAGAAGTGAGGCCATAAGGAAATAAAAATATTGTGGAAGTTTGAAGGTGCAAACACATGGAAGGAATATTTGTTAGACTAGGGGAGACTTAAAATAATAGTCTAGCAGTGCATAGCTGTAATCCTAGTACTCTGGGAGGCCAAGGCAGGAGGATTATAAATTGAAGACCAGCCCGGGCCACTCAGTGAGATTCTGACTTAGCAAGATTCTGTTTCAAATTAAAAAAGGACTGGGGGGCTGGAGATTTAGCTCAGTGGCACGGCACCTGCCTCGCAAGCAAAAGGTCCTGAGTTCAATCCCTGGTACCAAAAAAAAAAAAAAAAAAAAAGGACTGGGAATGCAGCTTAGTGCAAATGGCCTGAGTTCAATACCCAGTACCAGAAAAAAAAATCTATAATGTCACTGAAGCAATATCAAGCTGAAGAGAGTTCCTTTTCTTTGGTATTGTCACAGAAAGCTACAGTGGGGAATTTAAGAATTTTGATGAACTCAGTTGCTCCTGGTTTATACAGAAGGAAAATATATTTTAAATGCCATGTTAAAGATATACATCATTTTCTAAATTGAGAGGTCTCTCTTTGATTTATCATTATTGTGGCTAGTCCACATATTGATAAAATAGGTTTAATAAAGCAAATCATATCTACATGTGAAGAGTTTACTGTGCCCAACACTATGCTAGGTACTGAGCCTACAACTATGTTTAAGATTTAGACTCTATCCAAAAGAGGCTCACAGGAGCAATATTTTTAGTCATTGTTATGATTTATATGAGCCCAAGAACCTTGTGTACTCATCAGTGGGCTTTGCAAAGGTGACCAGATTATGGGGGCATTATAGCTGACTTGTTAGGAGGTAGTGTCTGGTAGGAAAAATCATGTCTCCAGGGGTGTGACCTGGAAGCGTATATCTTCCTTCCCTGCTTCTTTCTTTATACTCTGCTCCTGCTTGCCATGGCATGAGTAGCTCTCTACTGTCATGTCCATTTGTCATGCTGTCCTGCCTTGCAGCTAGTGGACTATGGACTGAAATCTCTACAGACTGTGAGCCAAAATAAACCTCTCCTTCCTTAAGTTGTGGGTTTCTGATACTGTGTCTTAGGGACAAGAAAAGTGACTAAGACAGATTTTGGTACCAGAGAAGTGGGGTCATTGTTCCGATGCTACCTGACTATGTGGTTCAGAAGCCTTTGGAAATGGCTTGTGTGAGGAGTTGGAAAAGTTTAGTGATACTGGATAGAAAAGCTCTAGTATGCTGTAAGTTGAGCTTGATGGGAGATTCTGGTTAGAGCTCAGAGGACCAGAATGCTGATTTAAAAAAAGCAGATGGAAAAGATCAGATTAGGATGTTTAAATTGAGAACAAGGACTCCATTGTCAGTTTGACTCCAGGCTATGTGTATTATGATCTGGCAGAAAATGTGTTTACATTTTGCTTGTGTCTTGAGACCTTGGAGGAGACTCAGATTAAGGATGGTGGACTGATAAATCTGGCAAAGGAAATTTCATAGAAGCCTAATGTGTAGGCTGTAGCATGGATATTGCTTACTGCTTTTAGCCAGGTTTATACTGAAAATCAGGAGCAAACAGCCCATTTGAAAAGTTCTCAGTTTCTCTAGGAATGAAGGGTCAGTAAATTTGGAGCAGAGGAGATCTTGGTTGAGAAATGAATAGCGCATGTGAGGAATCAGCAAGACCTCTCCTTTGCAGGCTCAAAGTTGCAAAAATGAAAGGCATTTCTTAGAGAAGAAAGCCCTAAGGCACCCTGCTCCAGGATAAAAATTACTGCCTAGGAATCTATTCCCTGGGATTCGATTCAATGTTCTCAGCCATCCAGACACTCAGAGGCCTCTGTATTTATAATACAAAAAAATCCAGGCTACTTCTTGAGCAAGTGGCAGATCTTGGCATCATCCACTTGGTGCTGGTTTTACAGGCATGTAAAATGCAAGAGTTGTGGGTTCAGGGAAGCTTCTACCTAGATTTCAGAAGAAGGTCTGGGAGGCCAGGCAGTGTGCTCCCAAGGCAGCAGTGTGTGAAGTTGTGAGAATGAAGCCAAAAATATAACCCAGGAAGTTGGAGACGCCAGAAATATGGAATGTCTGAGGAAAGCCAGCTCAAAAGAGAAGCCATGAGGGCTATAACCCTGGGCAATGCCATAGGGTCAGGGCCACACAAGTCCTTTGCGATCACATCAACCACAACTTGCCCCAGGTGCTGGACATAGAAGTACAAAATTTAGTTTGCCCTGCTGGTTTTTGGTCTTGCTTTGGTCAAGTTTCTTCCTATTTCCTTGTTCCTCCTTTTTGGAATGGGAATGTTTACCCTATGCCTTTGTATGTCAACAGTGCTTAATTTTCTTTTTTACTTTTACAGGGGCTCACAACTAGGAGTTTGCTTTGAGTCTCAGAGGAGACTTTGACTTGGACTTGATACTGTTAAGATTTTGGTGACTGTTAGACATGGATGAATGCATTTTGTACAAGGAGATGCACATGAGTCTTTTGTGAGCCAGGTGTGGAATATTACAGTTTATATTTAGATATCCCCCAAGAGCCTCATGTGCTTATTGTTGGAGCCTTTCAAAGCTGACTAGATTATGAGGGCATTAAAACTGACTTACTGTTAGAAGGTGAGGTATGATAGGAAGAGATGGATCACCAGAGGAGTGACCTGGAAAGGTGTGTAACCTTTCTGCACTCTACCCCTCATTTTCTGTTCCTCCTCACCATGCCTTGAGCAGTCCTCCTCTGCCATGCCTGTCTGCCACATCATCCTTTCTTGTAGCTGTCAGATTATGGATTGAAATTTCTACAGACTTTTACTCAAAATAAACCTTTCTTCAACTTCCTTAAACTGTGAGTGTCATCTTTTAGGTATCTTCCCTAAAGAATTAAAGACATACCCACAGAGATGTATGCATACTCATGTTTATAGCAGCACAGTTCATAATATCTAAATCTTGGAAGCAGCCTATATGTCCATCAACAGATGAGTGGATAAAGAAGGATAAACTTCTTTAGAAAAATGGATGCACCTTGAGAAAATAATGTTAAGTAACGTTAAGTGAAATAAATCAGACACAAGTTTAAATATTGTATGGTTTTTCTTATGAGAAACTCAGTATATAAATAAAGTACAAAAAAAGAAAGGAAAAAAGTTATTGTAATCTAGCACGGACAATGTACTGTATGTGAAAGTGTACCTTGATTTAGTATAATTGTCTTATGTGTTTTATTTTTCTTGGCCTGTTAGTCTGAGTATTAATCTGTATATATGATAATTAACTTTATAAGGACTTATACAATAAATAAATGAATCTGATTCTGGTAAAAAGGGAGGTGGAGGGGAAGAGGAAAACAAGAATTGAAAGGTGTTATGTATTAATTCCCCATAATGAATGTAATCATTACGTACTGCAAACATCTACTAAAAAATATAAAAAATTTAAAGAAGTTGTGTCGTGTATTGTGTCTCACTGATCAGAAAAGTGACTAAGACAGTGACAATGTTTTCTGGTCCAAATAGCTAAAAACAGCAGCTGAGGTGAGCTTTAGGGATGGTCAAATCAGAAGCTCTGATATGTTACTAAGGACATAGATTCTATTGATAATTGTACTGTACTAATCTTAGCATTTCTGCCTCAGCCATAAGGTGGCCTGCCTCAGGTTACGACAGCTGCAGCAATTGGCCATTGCCATATTCTCATGATAATAGTTACGGGGTAAAACTGAGCCATTCCTGTATCTTACTTTATTGGGCTCCCAACAAACTGTCCATCTTTCAAAAATAAAAATTGTATCTTGAGCTTTTGTGAAAACCCAGGGCAAGGTGAATAAAACTATCACTTTAATCACATTAATTCTGAGGCTGGACCTGGGTCAGGACCCTACCTCCTAACAAACATTTGATCCTCCAAATAGAAGGTTTCTGAAGTTAAGCAGGATTGGTTGTTGAGTAGATGAGTGCTTGCCAAGCTTTCACACATTGTGGCACGTCATGGTAGACAAGAGAAAATCATAGTCTGTCATACAGTTTACTGCATTAAACCCAGGTTTATAAACCACTTGAAGGTTCCTGCTGCCTCAGTCCTTGCTCAGCTGTTCTAGATAAGAACATTTACAACAGAGCACAGTTGTACTTTATTCACAGCACCCCATTTGGGGAGTTCTGAATGGGCAATTAACAGTGTCAAAGATAGAAAATCACGTACTTAAGTGAGACATCTATTAATATTAATACCAAGAGACAGAAGAGATACAGCTTCTAAGCTAATGTTTGATGGTGGTTGTTTCAGTAAGGTCTTTTTCGATGTTTTCATGCTTTTGCAACATAATGTAATCGGTACATGGAGTCAAATATATGTGGGATCAGGTCTTCTGCCAACAATCTATTTTGTGATATGGAGCAATTTAACTCCTCCGAGTCTTTTTCCTAATGTGTGTCGTGCACCGCTAATACTACCCATTTTATCTTTTTTTTTTTTTTTTTTTT
>NW_004624748.1:6503836-6517055 GCF_000247695.1 Heterocephalus glaber | reverse complement strand
TATTCCAATTTTTTGGAGGGGTTTTATCATAAATGCATGTTGGATTTTGTCAAATGCTTTTTCTGCATCTATTGAGATGAGCATATGGTTTTTGTCCTTGGCTCTATTGATATAGTGTATTACATTGATTGATTTTCATATGTTGAACCATCCCTGCACCCCTGGGATGAATCCCACTTGATCAGGGTGTGTGATCTTCTTGATGATCTTCTGCTTTCTGTTTGGCAGTATCTTACTGAGTTTTGCATCTGTGTTCATTAGGGAGATTGGCCTATAGTTCTCTTTTTCGGTTGGGTCTTTCTCTGCTTTTGGGATCAAGTTGATGCTCTCTTCCAGGAATGAATTTGGGAGTATTGCTTCCCTTTCAGTTTCATTGAAGAGTTTAAACAGTAGTGATAATAGTTCTTCTCTAAATGTCTTGTAGAATTCAGCAGTGAAGCCATTAGGACCTGGGCTTTTCTTAGTTGGTAAGTTTTAAATTATATTTTCAATTTTCTTGATTAATATTCAATGGTTTAGAATTAGGTCTTCTTTGTTCTACTTTGGTAATTCATACATATCTAGAAATCTGTTTATTTCTTCTAAGTTTTCCATCTTATTGGCCTATAGGTTGTCAAAGTAGGTATTGATGATCCTCTAGATTTCTGCTGGGCCTGTTGTAATTTTACCCTTTTCATTCCTAATTGCACGGATTTGGGCCTTTTTTCCTTTTTTTGATAAGGTTGGCTAAGGGTTTGTTAATTTTGTTTATTCCTTTGAATAACCGTTTGCTTCATTGATTTTTTTGTATTGTTCTCTTAGTCTCCATTGTATTGATTTCTGCTTTGATCTTTATAATTTCCTCCCTTGTATGAGCTTTGGGTTTGTCTTGCTTTTTTTTTTTCTAGAAGTTTGAGGTTCAGCATTAGGTTGTTTTTTTGAGCTCACTCTGTTTTCCTAATGTGGGTATTAACTGCTATGACTTTCCCTCGTAAGACGGTTTCGTTGTGTCCCATAAATTCTGGTATGTTGTATTGGCATTGTTGTTGAATTGTAGAAACTGTCTAATTTCTTCTTTAATTTCCTCTATGACTCATTGATTGTTCAGAAATGTTGTTCAATTTCCATGTGTTTATGAAATTCTTGTGGTTTCTATTGCTATTGATCTCCAATTTCATCCTACTATGATCTGATAGTATACAGGGGATAACTTCCAATTCCTTTCATTTATTTAAACATGTTCTATGAGCACATATGTGGTTTATTTCAGAGAATGACTTGTGTGCAGCTGTAAAGAATGTGTATTTCGATTTTGTTGGCTGGAACAGTTTGTAAACATCTATTAAGTCTATTTGTTCAAGATTTTGGTTTAGTTCTAGTATTTCGTTGTTCATTTTTTTGTCTAGTTGATCTATCTGTGACAGCGGGGTATTGAGGTTCCCCACTACTATTAGTGCTTATTTAATTTTTCATGTCCATTAGTATTTGTTTTATATAGTTGGGTGCACTAGTATTTGATGCATATATATTTATGATTGTCATCTCTTCTTGTTGGATTGTTCCCTTTACAAGGATGTAGTTGTCTTCTTTGTGTCTCTTAATTAGTGTTGATTTGAAATCTATTTTAACTGCGAATAGGATAGCTACTCCTGCTTCCTTGTACTATCTTTGGGACTGTTCTTGGTTTTCTAGAAGCTTGAGGAGCATCATTAGTTATTTATTTGGATTTGTTCTATTTTTCTGATGTGGGCATTCATAGCTCTAAACTTCCCTCTGAGGACCACTTTCGTTATTTCCCATACGTTCTTGTATGATATGCTGGCATTATCGTTTGAATATAGGAACTGTCTTATTTCTTCCTTGATTTCTTTTGTGACCCACTGATCATTCAAGAATGTAATATATAAAATCCATGTGTTTGCATAATACCTGTAGTTGATTTGGATTTTTTTTTTTTGGCTGTTTGGAGGTTGATTATAATGGAAAGACTTTGTTTCTAGTATTGAGACCTCTTTAGTTAGGCATCTGCACATGCCTATCTATAGGCCTTTGCCTCTGTCCCAAGATCCAACCATCTCTATTAATTTGACAGGGGAGAATGCAGTGTAATTGGCTTAGCACCCAGTTGTCCTGGAAAGGACCATAATATTGTTAAGAACACGAAGGCAATCCAGATATTGGCATACCGAGAAAACCAATTAATAATAACTCAGCCACTCTAGCAAAAGCAACAAAATCACTAACGATAATAGTGTCAAAGATAAACTGGATATTGACGTACCATAAGAATTGATAATGTATCACCCTTAGTCATAGAACTGAGATCTGTAATTATATTATAAACACTATGACAAAGTAGATATTGACATAAATATTTACTAAATGCTACAACTGTACCTCCCCTAATAATAGAAAAGAATTCAGCAGTGATAACACAGAGTTAACTATTTAAACATTAGTAGAGCTTAATGATTATACTAGTAAAGATGGAGGGAGTGGGGAATAGGAGAATGAAAGAAATAAAATTTGAAAAATGAAGCAGTGGAAGATGAAAAGGAGGACAGAAAAGTGAGATAAAATATGCTATTAAGGAATAAAAAGAAATTAGTAAAATTAAATAGAAGTAACAGAAAAGAGCATTTTAAAAAGGAAAAAAGAACCAGAACGAAATAAAGACCAAAGTAAAAGAGAGAAAAGATTAAAAAAAAAAGAAAAATGGACAAAACCCCCCAAGTCCCCAAAACCAATGAAGAAAGAAGAAGAAAAAAAAAAGAAAATGAGTCCTTCCCAAAAATTCTTTTGTATTTTTGAATGAGTGGTTTCTTCCTAGGATCTGCAGTTTTGGAGTCCAGCAGTTCATGGTTTTCTCCACCTAGCTTTATGGCCTATGGGTTTGTGAGGTGCCCTCCTCCTGCTCCAGAGTTCCCTTTGTTCATACACTCTGGGCTGTGGCAACTGTCCAAGTTGAAGAGCATCCTTGCTCAAATTGTAGATGGGAAAAGCGGTCAGACTACTGATCTCTGTGCTGGATATAGGCAGCTTGCTGGGATTCAAGCATACTGCTGGACTTAATGTCAGTATTTCACCCCCAGCTGCCTCTGAAAGCCACACACACAGGGCCTAGCATAGCCCCTGAATGTGGGGTCCTATGTTCTTGCCAGACTTAGCTTAAAGTTCTCAGGGTGTCTGTATCTGGCCTGCACTCTACTCTGTCTGTGTCTGTCTCTTGTGGTAATCTCTCATCTAGTCACTGTGATAGGCTAACTCCAGAAACCTTGACAGGAAGTTGTTTTGTAGTTGTTCTTCGGCTTAAATAGTTACCCTTCCTTAAATGTCTCCTGATTAAGTCCTGTCAGAATGATGGGTGCTGCATTGAGTTTCTTCTCCAACTCTAGCCTGCCATACAGAAGGAGTCACTTTTGGAGTAAAACCCATGCTGTTTTTGCAGTGTACAATAACCATCGACTTTTCTTGGGGTAGTGCTGCTGGCCTAGTCCATTGTTTGACTCTGGAGCTGCCAACCCTCTGGGCTTACCTTCTCTCCCTGGATGTTGGCCTTGTTTATGATCAAGTCAGTCAGTTGGTCAGTGCTTCTGTTGCCCCATGCTGAGGGGAAACAAAATGCAGTGTGGGCTCCGAATTGGCCAGTTCCCACTGCCAAGTTGTGGAATCCACAAAGTTGGTCTGAGATGAACATGGCTCTGGTGAGTCTCAGGGTGTCTGGGTTCCTGGCCCATCTCTTTTCAAACCCATTTTCTGAAACCACTTCATACACTCTCTTGGCCTTCAACAGACGTTCTCTCCAGGAGTTGTTAAAACGTTTCAAAGATCTTGTTTTTGCCTAGTACCATCAACTATATTAAATAAGACATTGGGGTCTTTCTTAGCAGGATGGAGAAATCTGCAGGAGTGGGTGGCTCTCTCCTTTCCTGCTGCCATGTTCTCTCCTTCAACATTGTTTTGGCTGTTTTGAGTCTTATGCTTTTCCTTATAAACTTTAGAATCAGTTTGTAGATATGACGAAAATAACCTACTGGGATTTTTGATTGGAATTATGTTGAATCTACAGGTCAACATACTGACGTCAAAGACTGAGATATTGACAATATTGAGTCTTCTATCCATGAGCATGAGACATTTGTCCACTTACTTAGTTCTTTTATTTCTTTTATTAGAGTTTATAGTTTCCTCATACTGATCTTATACACATTTTGTTAGATTTATGTTAAGTATTTCATTTTTTGGATGCTAATATAAACAGTAATGTGTTTTTATTTCAGGTTCCATTTGCTTATTGCTGGAATATAGGAAAGCAATTTTTTACACTAATCTTTTCTCCTGAAACCTTGTTATGACTGCTCATTTGTTCCTATAGTTTTTGAAACTGATGGCTTTCATGAATAGATTTTCTACATGGTCTTATAATTTGCAAACAAATGCAATTTTTTTTGCCCCACTTTGTATACCTTTTTTCTTTTTGTTTTAAATAACAAGAATGTCTAATAACAATGATTTCTAATATGATGTTAAGAAAGTGTGATGAAATATGATATCCTTTCCTTTTTCCTGATCTTAGTAGGAAAGCTTCTAGTTTATCACCAATAAGTATGATGTCAGCTGCAGGTTTTGTGTAGGTGTTCTTTAACAAATTAAGGATGTTCCACTTAATCTGTAATTTTCTGAGTGTTTTTTTTTTAAATCACAAATGGTTTTTGTCAAATGCTTTTTCTGCACCATATTCATATGACCATGTGAGTTTTCTTTCTGAATGTTGGTGTTACGGATTATGTTATTTGAACACTGAATCTTGCAAGCAAGTGTTCTTTCTGTTCCACCTAATTTTTTTTTTACATTGCTGAATTTGGTTTATTAGTATTTTATTGTGACATTTGTCTGTAGGTTTTTATTTGTTTACTCTTGCTTCTAGTATCTCTGTCCAGTTTCAGTATTGGGATAATTTTGGCTTCCTAGAATGAGTTAGAATGAGTTAGATCTTCATAGAATGAGATCTGCTTCTATCTTTTGGGAGAGGTTGAGAAAGATCAGTATAATTTGTTTCTTAAATGTTTAGTAGATTTCATTTGTAAACCCATCTGGGCTGGGTGCTTTCCAAGTACTGATTCTATTGTCTTTAGATAATGGATTTATCACATTGTGCATTTCTTCTTGTGTGAGTTTTGGCAGATTATATCTTTCATGGACTTGCCCATTTCACCTAGGTTATCAATATGTGGGCACAAAATTGTTCAAAGTATTCCTTTATTATCCTTTTTTGGTCAGAAGATTCTATAATGACATCAGTGACTTCTCTTATTTTGTTTCTGATATTAGTAATTTATTTTTTCTATTTTTTCTTTTAATCTGGCTAGAAGCTTATTGATTACATTGATCTTTTTGAAGAACTAGCTTTTGGTTTCATTGAATTTCTCAATTTATTGTTTTTAATTTTATTCATTTCAGCTCTGTACTTCATTATTTCTGCTCTTCTGCTTAGTCTGAATTTAATTATGTTTTCCTGTTATCCTGTTGAAGAAGCTTAGATTATTGATTGTAGATATTTCTGTTTTTTAAATATATGTGGTCCTTTATACATGTGTTCCAAAAGGAGATCCAACTCCTTTTGTTGCATCTCACAAATTCAACAAGTTGTATTTTCATTTAGTTTGTCTGTTTTTTTGTTTATTTATTCATTTTTCTTTTGGTACCGGGGATCAAACTCACGACCCTGGGCTTGCAAGGCAGGCAGAGGAACCACTGAGCCACACCTCCGGGCCTCATTTAGTTTAAATTTTCAACTTCTCTTGAATTTTCTTCTTTGATCCATGTCATATTTAGAGTATTTTCACATTTTCCAGGTGTTTTTCAGTTCTTGATTTGTAGTTTAAATCCATTGTGGTCTGAGACCATACATTGTATGATTTCTATTTCTTCTGGATTTGTTAAGGTGTATTTTGTGGCTCAGAATATGATCTGTCTCAGTGAATAGTCCATGTAAACTTGAGAATTTATATTCCAGTGGTGTTGGAGAAGTGGTTTATAGATGCCAGTTATACCCAGTTAATTGATGGTGTATAAGAAAGGTTTTCATGTTTTTCCCTAATTATCTTTCTAATATCTACAGGATAGACATTTCCCTGCTAATATTGGTAATTTGTGCTTTCTCTCTTTTTTCTTGATCTACCTGGCTAGAGTTTTATCAGTTTTAATTGATGTTTTCACAGTCCAGCTTTTGTTTTCAATTTTATTGATTATTATTATTACTATTTTTTGTTTGCTTTGGTTTTTATTTTTTTCTAGTTTCTCATGGCAGTGATGTCTTTGGAGCATTTTATTCGTTTTTAGTACAAACATTGAATGTTACAAATTTTTCTCTAAGCACTACTAGCTGTAGCCTACACATTTTGATACATTGTGTTTCTGTTTTCATTCAGTTGAAAATATTTTCAGACTTCTCTTGCGTCTTGTTTTGAATGGATTAATAAGTATAGTGTTTAATTTTCAGAAGTTTTCCTATTTTTTAATATCTTTCCATTGTTGGCTTCTTATTGAATTGTGTGCTTTTTAATTTCTTTATAATTGTTTAAAATTTTTGAGATGTTTTATATCCAAGAAAATGATTTTAATGAATGTCCATGGATATTTGCAAAGAATATATATTCTGCTTTTGACAGTTAAAATGTTCTGTGTCAGTTACATCATGTTGAGTAATAATTTTTCTTATCTGTCTTATTTCTTTACTGCTTTTCTTTCTAATTTTATTAAGAGGTAATATGATATAGTAACAGAAAGAAGGACAAATGTTATATGAGCGTCTTAATAGGGACACAAAAAGCATATGACAAAATTGAACATCCATTCATAAGAACTCTCAACAAATTATGTATAGAAGAAATGTACCTTTAACAGAGTACTAGATACATATGACAGGCCCATAGCTAACATCACACTTAATGGTGAGAAAGCTTTTCCTGTAAGATTGGGAAGTGAATAAGGACACTCTCTCTTGCCACTCCTATTAAACATAGTACTGGAGGTTCTTGCCAGAGCAGTTAAGCAAGAAAAAGAAAATAAAAAGTATCTACATAGGAAAGGAAGAAATAAAATTTTCTATTTGCAGATGATATGATCTTGGTATATGGAAAACCCTAAAGACTCCACAAAAAATTTTTAGAATAACCAGTTCAGTAAAATTGCAGGAGACAAAATCAACATACAAAAATTATTTGTATTTCTATATGCTAACAACTGTCCAAAAAGAAAATTTTAAAAAATCCTATGTACAGTATCATCAAAAAGAATAAAATACTTAGGAATACATTTAACCAGAGTTGAAAATCTATAAAATGTCGAAAAAATTGAAGACATAAGCAGATATAAAAATATCCCATAGTCATGGATCAGAAGAATTAATATTATTAAAATGTTCATTCTACCAAAAGTGATACCCAGATTCAGTGCAATCCCTATGAAAATTCCAGTAGCATTTTTCACAAAGTAGAAGAAAAAAAATCCTAAAATTTCTACAGAAATCCAGAAGTCTCTAAATAGCAAAAACAGTATTGAGGAAGAAGAAACCTGGAGGCATCATACTTTCTGATTTCAAATTATATTACCTATTACCAAGTTATGGTAATAAAAAGAGCATGGTACTGGTATAAAGATAGACACATAGACTAATAGAATAGAACAGAGGGCCGGGGATTTAACTCAGTGGTTTCTCTGCCTGCTGCACAAGCTCAAGGACCCAAGTTCGATCCCCGATACCAAAAAAAAAAGAGAATAGAACAGAAAGCCCAGAAATAAACCTGGAGATACATGGTCACTAGTCTTTGATACAGTCACCAAGAGTACACTATAGAGAGAGGGTAAACTTTTCAGTGAATGGTTCTCAGGAAAATGGATTTTTATGTGGCAAAAAAAATGAAATCAGATCCTCACATGTGAAAATCAGCTTCAGTGGATTAAATTCTTAAACATAATAATTCTGGAAGACATAGTGGAAAATGTCCATGACATTAGTTTTGGCAGTAATTTTTTTGATGAGACATCCAAAGCACAGACAGGCAACAAAAGCAAAAAGTAATAAATGAGAATACATCAAACTAAAAAAGTTTCTGTACAGCAAAGAAAGCAGTCAACAAAATGAAAAGTAAATCTATGGAATGAGAGAAAGTATTTGCTAACTATATGTCTGATTAGTGGTTAGATCCAAAATGTATAAGGAACTTATAACTCAGTAGTAAAAAAGCAAATAAACCCATTAAATGATCAAAGGACCTCAATAAACATTTTCCAAAGAAGATATACACATGGACAGTAGGAATATGAAAAGGTACTTAAATTGACTAATCATCAGAGAAATGCAAATCAAAACCATAATGAGGGGCCGGGGATTTAGCTCAGTGGTTCCACTGCCTGCCTTGGAGAAGCGGAAGGACCCGAGTTCGATCCCCAGTACCAAAAACAAACAAACAAACAAAACCATAATGAGATATGATTGTACACATACTAGGATGGCTTTTTTAAAAAAAGTCAAGAGACAACAGGTGTTGGAAGTATGTGGAGAAGAGGGAAACTGCACATTCTTGGTGAAAATGTAAATGTACATCCTTTATAGAAAACAGTATGATGAGTCCTCAAAATATTAAAAATAGAATTACCACATTGTCCAACAGTCTCACTTCTGGATATATATATGATATATATATATGATATATATATCATATATATAAAATGATGTCAGTTTGTTAAAGAGATATCTTTACTCTCATTTTAATGGCATCACTATTCATAGTAGCCAAGATGTGGAAACAACCGAAGTGTTTGTCAGTGGATAAAGGAATAAAGATAATGTGATATGCATGTGTACATAATGGAATATTACTCTGCCTAACAGAGTAGGTACTTTTGTCACTATTGAAAACGTGGGTGAATCTGGAGATCATTATATTAAGTTAAATAATCGATACACTGGGAGACAAATGTTTTATGATCTCACTTATATGTGGCATCTTTAAAAAAATACATGGGCCGGGGATGTAGCTCAGGGTTCTGCTGCCTGCCTCGCAAGTGCAAGATCCCAAGTTCGAACCCCAGTACCAAAAAACAAAAAAACATAGAAACAAAATAAAAAAGAGATTGTGGGAAATTGGGAGGATGTTGGTTAAAGAGTATAAACTTTTAGTTACAATATTAATGAAGCCTGAAGTCCTAATATGTAATATGTGATTATAATTAATATTTTTATACTTGAAATTTGCCTAGAAGATATTAAATATTCCTATTTATGTTCATACAAAACTTACAATTGTGAAGTGATAATACATATTAGTTTGATGGTAGTAATCACTACACATTGTATTCATGTATCAAAACATGTATATCTCAAATACAATTTTATTAGTAATTTATACCTCAATAAAGCTACAAAAAATAATGTGAATTTGTGAATTCTTTTATTCACTAGGGGTATTTTTCTTCTTTTTTTTTTTGTACTGGAGGTCGATCACAGGACCTTGCGCTTGCAAGGCAGGTGCTGTGCTGCTGAGCTAAATCCCCATCCATATTTTCCTTTTCTGAAGCTGTATGTATGATATATGATAGAAGAAATTGACATATCAACTTTGGAAGGTACCTTTTATCCATATAATTGAGTCTGAGTTGTAGGAATTAACCTGTCTCTTCAGTGTTTTTAAAACCTTGTTCCCAGGAGTGGTAAATTTGAATTTTGCAGCTTTGTTACAGAAAAGCCAAGAAGTGGAGGATGGTAGCAGTTTTCTCTCCTGGTCTTATCTTCTTGGGTAGATCATCTGTGAGCTTTGATCTCAATAAGCTAAGCAAAGAGCTTTACCAGAAATTAAATTTTAGGTCAGTTATATACCATGTGTTTAGAAAATGAGGCCTGTGATATCATTTCTTTTTTGTTTGGTTTGGTTTGGGTTGGGTTTTTTTTGGTACCAGGGATCGAACCCAGGACCTTGCGCTTGCAAGGCAAGTGGAGGAATCACTGAGCTAAATCCCCGGCCCTGTGATATCATTTCTTTGCGTGATTTACCATTGCTGAAACTATTAGTTTGCTGTCAGTATGTGAATAGAAGCTGAAGAAGCCAGAGTAGAACCAATGGTTTTATTTTACACTTTGATGATTTGATTGCTAATTGTTTCTCTGACTTTACTAAAAGAAATTTAGAAGTAACTCCATCAGGATACGGCCATTTCCAACTTTGTTTTTTTAAAGATACATTTAACACCATTTTAGTGCTGGATGTTGTATGAGGTTAGTTCTTGGGATACAGTAGTAAGTTAGATACATTTTTTTTCTGTCTTCAAGATGCTTACAAACTAGTTGAGATATGTAGGGACAAATGAGTAAGCAAGCCAATCAGAGTCCAGTTAAAAGCTTAGATAGGCCTGTGCACTGAACTCTTTAGGTGTTCTTAAGGGAACAAGTTTCAGGTACTTATCTGTGGGCAGATGACCAAGTAGATCTGAACTTCTAGGTATATGTAGAATCAACACACCTCTCAAAAGTATTGTGTAACTGGATGATTGATCCAGCTGGTATTAACCCTAACATATTGTGTCAGAAATGTAATTAAGTTTAAGCAGGGCAAACTTTGTAATTCTTTTCATGACTGTGCCAGTCCTGCATTTTATTTTTATGGATATACAAGAATATCCTTAACACTTAGACTGCTGTCAGCTAATGCTGTACAATTGAAAGGGGGAATTTCCTGGCATATTTTCATGTTACTCCTTTTGTTCGTACATAAAACCTATGTGAGAAGGAAATCCAGGCATAGAATTTAAAGGCAATATTTTCTCCTATTTTGCTCTAATACTATCCTGTAATATATTCACTGTAAACTTTATTGCTTGTCACTCATTAAAGTCTGATGAATTAATTGTAAGGATGTATTCTTTTTACGCCGAGATATAGAAGATTTTTCTATTGGCTTATTTTCATCTTTTGTAGCTCAAAAAGTACAGGCTACTGAAAATATTATTTTTAACTTGTGAAATTGCAGTTCAATTTCATGTTAAATTTTGATAGTAGTAGTAATTTTTTGTTTCCTGTATGATGCATGCCACCACTTGGTGGGGCTCTTTCACAAGTAAGTGTATTATAAAAATGTGAGACCATAGAAGTTGTTGTTAATTAGGGGTTATTATTAGGGTGGTTCAAATGAACTCAGCTAAATGATACCACAGTAGGGTAGCTTCTTCAAATACTGATAGTAGATTTTGATTTAAATTGTAATATATATGTTAGGAAAAAAGGAGGAAAAGAAACCGATACGAGCTCAACAGGACATTAACATTTTGGTATTTTAAAGATTTTTCTCAGGAATACTCCTGAGTTTTCTCTATCCTGATTTATAAAAATTTAGTATTTTTACTGACTTAACCTCTATTTTACAATTGTAGATAATTTAGAAAATATATCTAGGATTAATGAAGAAAATTAAAACCATTCATAATTCTACCAACTTGAGATAATAATTTATATGCACACACATATATGCATTCCTTTTCTTACCTTTTTAGTTTTTTACAATTTAGATTAAAAATACGGAAATAATACTGTACTGTATTCAAGTTCTTTTCCCCCTTAGCACTGTATTTTGGCTATTTTCCCATGTCTTTATAATAATATTTGAAAATGTTTTGGATTTTGCATTATTCTATAATACAGCTCCATCATTTATTTAACCATTCTATTTTAAGATATTTAGCCATTTCCCGCTATTTTTATGAATAATTCTTTTGAACACCAGTTACACTAAATCTTGACTCAGCTTTCCAGTTATTTTAAATAAATTCATAGATATTAAATTGAACTTTTATTTTTGGTACCAGGGATCGAACTCAGGACCTTGCACTTGTGAGGCAGGCGGCGGAACTACTGAGCTAAATCCCTGGCCCTAAATTGAACTTTTTAAAGGATCTTGATATATGTTAATAAAATGTTCTTTCCTTGACACTGTTTTGAGGTTCAGCATTTTCAAAAAGTCTATTGAAAAATTTTATTTTGCAAAATGCTTGTTCTTTGACCATTTTTTTCTCCCAAATTTTAGTATGTCTTTTGGTGATTGTTTTGGCTGAGTAAGAAGAATTATTTTGCTTTTGTTTTAACAATTTTTAAAGTGCTCTTCTAAGGTGTTTTTCATATTTTCATCTAACTTTGCAAGAAACTACATCAGTTACAGGTTTTAGGTTGTAATCTTTTATTGGAAAATGAGACCTGGTTCTTAAAAAACTATTAGTCTGGAAAGGAGAATGAGACATGAAAAACTACCTATATGGAGATGAAGGGAATGATTTGGGAGTATATGAGATTGCTGGGGAAAGTAGAGAATAGTGGGAAAAAGCCCTTGAAATAAAGGAACACTTAAGTGTCCAGAGATAGAATGAGTACAAGGATGTTAGAGTATTTCAACTACTAAGGAAGAAGTTTCACAGAGGTAGATTGAAGGAGAAAAAGACTGCAAACATGTCTTCTAGGATGAAACAACAAAAAGCCATTCGGTTTAGAAAGCCCAAGATCTTTGAAGACCTAGATAAGAATCTCAGTACAGTAGTGTTTATACAGTGAGAGTGGTGTGTGTCAGTGAATGCAGTGTGTGCGCACACTGTAGGAATGTGTATGGTGAGTGTGGAGATACGCATGTTTAGTCAGGGGAGGTGTTATGGTTTCCATCTAGATGTCCCCCTAGAGCCTCAGGTGATCATAGGCAGTACTTTTGGAAGTTGATTGGATTATAGCAGTATTTTTTTTCAGTTGACTCACTGTTAGGAGACAGGGCTTGGTTGGGGGAGGTGTCACCGTGGGTGTGACCTGGAACGTTATTATTTTCCTTCCTGCCTCCTCCCTTTGTGTTCTCTGCTTCCTGTCTGGCGTAAGATGAGCAGCTGTCCTCTGCCAGGCCGCTCTGTCATGCCATCCTGCCTCGGAGCCAGCAGACTATGGACTGAAACCTCTACAAACTGTGAACTAAAATAAATCTCTTCCTTTAAGTTGTGGGTGTTGGGTATTGTGTTCCAGCACTGAGAAAGTGACTAAGACGGGGGAGTGTGTGTGAGTGTAATGAGAATAGTATCTTAATAAGGTTCTGGGATTGAAGGACATTATTATTATATTTTTCAGTTTTTTAAATTAAATTCTTTTATTGGTACATTGTAGGTATACAACACAATTGCATTTCTCATTGGGAATTGTACCTTTACATAATGCATCTTG
>NW_004624748.1:6481016-6499476 GCF_000247695.1 Heterocephalus glaber | reverse complement strand
GTGCTCTTTTTCATGAAAGTATCTTATTTCTCCATCCATTTTGAAAGATAGTTTTGCAGGGTACATCAATCTGGGTTGGAGGCTGTTTTCTTTTAAGGCTTGGAATAGGACATTATTATTTTTTAAGGTGATGCAAGTTTAAATCTAAGTAAAGAGAAAAAGTTTTAGAAGACTGTAAGAAATTTTAAGACAATGAGGGATTAATAAGCTACATCTTGTAATATAAAAGGCAATGTGATCTAAAGTGGGAGGGATTCGAATTTTTAATATGAGAATTCATCAGAATGTACATTTGTTAAAATTAGAAGAGAAGAAATACCTAGATGCATTTTCATTGATGAAATGCAGACATTTTTAGAAAAACTAGAAGGTAAATAGAAATTATTTGATGTGAGAGAATGTTGAGGCTTTAGGTATTGTGATTCTTCATTCTTTTCAATAAAATAGAAATCAAGACCACAATTTAAAAGTATAGAACTCTTGGAGACAGTGATGAGATTAAAGATTTCAATAGTGAAAATTCTGAGAACATCAGTATAGACTTGTAGTAAGGAAAAACTCTTTAAAAAATGGAGCTATAGTAACCTGGGTGTTGGGAGACTTGGGTTTTAGATCTGTGGCATTAACTGTATTAAACAAACCTGACCTCTCCAGGTTTTAGTTTTCAGTCCTCAATGGGAGGTTAAATCAGATGGCTTTTTCAGGTAAAAAAAATCTTGAATCAAATTCAACTTAAAATGAATAAAACTACTATAATGAAAACATTGGTAGTACTGGTGAAACGAAAGACAAGTTGATCAGCAGAACAGAATAGAGAATCCAGAAATAGATGCACACATACACTATCAGTTGATTTTCTACAAAAGTGTTAAGGTAGTTCAATAGAGGAAGGATGGTCCTCTCAGTGAATGAAACTGGATCAATCAGAACACTGTTAACTATGAATCATTTCCTACCTTGTACTATTTATAAAAATTAACCCCAAATGAATCACACAGACGTAAAATTCTAGATGACAACATAGGAGAAAATCTTTGTGAACTTGGCATTAGAGAAAGATTCATAGATACTACCACTGAAAGCAGAGTCTGTAAATGAAAAAAAAATAAATTGAGCTTAATCAAGATTAATAACTTTTGCTCTTTAAAATAACTAAGAAAATGAAAATGACAAAGCCATATCTGAAATTAAGGTCATATTTTACTCATGGAAAAGTTCCTCAGATCCTTAAAAATCAGAACCTGATTTAGGGCAGGGATTTAGTGGGACCGAGCCTGTCTCACAAACACAAGGTCCTGAGTTCAGTCCCTGGTACTGAAAAAAAAAATCACATCCTATTTATAGAACATTTCATTTAGGTATTTTATATCAAATTATCTTGAGTAGAAGGGATTGACATATCCCAAGAGGTATTTTATTTTTTTTCTTTTGTGGCCATCTCAAATGCCTCGCAGCCAACCAGATGCCCTATGGCTGCTCTAGGTGACATTTGCTTTGGCTGCAGCAAGCTTCTGTCCATCTCAGATGACTCCACCCCACTATAGCCATCCTCAGTCAGGTCCCTGTGGAGCTCCTTCCCTATCCAGGACTAAACAAATGCTGATGTTGCACATGTGGTGAGCTGACCTTTTCCCCCACATTAAGCAACCTTTCCATATCCTTTGCTGGTAGGTCTGTGCACTGTTTCTACTTATACTGAAGCATAAGTCCTAATAAAGCCTCTTTTAGGTAGTATATTTTTGCCTGTTTGTGGTTTCTATCTCAAGTACAGTAGCTTGAAATGGTATACTAAGAGCTGATTACACAAAGGCTGGCTGGTAACACCAAAAGTGGCCAGCAGCCAGGCTGGAAATACTGTGCTGGTTGTCAGCTAGAGAATACAAAGAACAATGGAGAATTGCTTGAAGCCACCATCTATAGTCCCTATGTAGTCCTCTGAGGGCTGACAGCTGGAGAGTGATTGGAGGGTCGCTAACACTAAGAGGTATAGCTGCTGGCATACAAAGCTCAAGACTGTTAAGCTGAAAGAGATACATTTTGCCTAATTGTGGTTTTTATCCAAGTTTCAGCAAAAGAACCCTCCCTGATTGGTTACAATCTTATGTTGAATTGTGTGGCCTATGTTCTAATAAAATTGGGTGTTTAAAAAAGTGATTAAACAACATACTAACTTTTAGCCACTTTAGTTAACTTCATTTTCCAGCCTTTAAAGGACAGAAGGAAAAAACTGGATTTGCTATAAGCAGATACATTGAGAGCACTGACATTCAAGAGTTAATCGTTTGAGGGCAAAGAAGCAAGCCAATGTACAGTAACATGAGAGAAGTAAACATAAAAATTAAAAAAAATATGGACTTTGAGAGTTAGCCTCATCATACAGATCAACAACCTTTCACGTCTTAGTTCCTGAAAATCTGGCTTTATTAATATAAACCCACAAAAGCTGATGTTCATTCATTTTACTAAAGTACAGACTTAGTGATCCTCATAACAGTGATGAAGTATGTATACTTTGTATATTCTGTTTCAGAAATAGTAAGTATGTAATGTAGTTTTGGAATAAATTCATTGTGGTGTACTTTCCATACACTAAAATATGTCAGTTTTTTTTTCCTTAAATTCTTTTATTGGTACATTTTAGGTACACAATACATTTATATTTATCATTGGGAACCTGTACCTTTACATGATATATCTTTGTTCTTATGTTTTCCCTATTCCCCTGGCCTCCCTTCAACCCCTCCATCTTTCCCTATTTACAAAGTCTTTGTTTCCATTTTTTCCTTTTCTCATGTTTTTTCCTTTCCCTTCTTTCCTTTTCCCTACCCCTCCCACTCTCCTACCCCTTTGGTCCTTTTCTTCCTATTTCACATTATCAGTTATTCATAAAATATATCAGTTTTAAGTGCACGGTTCAATACATTTTGACAGTTATGTTTACCTTTATAATCACCACCATTAAGCTATAAAAATTTTTTTTTGAGGTACTGGGGATTGAACACAGGGCCTATCTGAGCTACATCCTCAGCCCCTTTTTCAGTTTTTATTTTGAGACAAGGTCTCACTAAGTCATTCACTTTAACCTGAAACTCATATATAATTGAGATTTCATAACAATGTAAATTATATTACATATCTTTTCTCTATAATTGATTTCAGAACAATGTAAAATTTTATCACATATTTTTCTTCTCAGGTTTATTGTAATCTTCAGTCGAGAGTAAGCTAATAATTCCAACTGTTTAGTAGATCATTAGAAAATTTAACGTTTCTTTTGTTTTAAACTTAATGTAATCCAAACTTTACAAAATTTATGTATGTATTTAGAAGGTAGTATGTATTGTTGGGGAAAAATGTATTCTAATGATAATGATAGCCATCACTCATTGAGTATGAAATAAATGCTGGACACTATTCTAATGGCTTCATAAATATAATCTTATTTAATTCTTATAAAATGACTGTGCACTATTTGTATTTTTACAACTAAGGGACTTAAAGAAACTAAGACATAAGAATTACAAAAGGTCAGAATATATTTAAATGGACAAATTGATGAAAGAATGAAAAATCAGCAAATGAAGGGTAATCAAATAAGAAAGTGGGCTTGTCTTTCTTTAAACAAGTTGTGTTAGAGATTCTAAAATCTTTTAGTGTCAGTTTGATGATACTGGATTATTGAAAAAGGAAATTGTTTCAAAGAACAGACTCTTTTTTTTTTTTTTTTGGTACTGGGGATAGAACTTGGGACCTTGCGCTTTCGAGGCAGGCGCCGGAACCACTGAGCTAAATCCCCGGCCCTCAAAGAACAGACTCTTAAAGTTTCTACAAGAAGTTATGATTTAACCTTCCATCTTTTAATTTTTTAATCTTATAATCTAAAATTTGTGTTTATTTAATGTAAAATAAAATATTTTCAAGTACCAGTGTAACAATTTAAAAACATGTGTTTTGTTATGTTAAATTAAAAAAATCACATATAACACAGTTTGAATGCAATAGTCAATGTGTGAATGATTTAATGAAATATTTGACCATTTTACTGTTGTTCACAGAAAGGTTATATTCAAAAGAAAATGGAACTATGGGGAATCTGTATCTTTATTGCAGCGGTTGACCTAGATGAGATGCCATTCACTTTTACTGAGCTACAGAAAAATATAGAAACCAGGTAAAATTTCTTGTATAAATTTAGGGCTCTCCTATTAAAGAAAACTATTTTAAGACTTTTCTCTTAACATACTTTAGGAAATTAGTGAGAAATGCTAAATTAAATAAGACATAAAAGACGGGTCAAATAATGAATTGTCATTCTCTCATGGAGCCCTTTATGGAAGTTTACTTATGCTGTACTTCTTAAAAATGTAGCAGTTTGTGTCCTGGGAAAATTTTTGTCTGTCATTATTCATTTGTAGATTGTCTTAATTATAACTGTTGGTAAGTTCTACAAAAGAACAAGGATTTATAAAGTAGGCTTATATATTAAAACCTTTAAGTAGTGTTGGGTCTATTATAAAAGATTTATTAAAATTTGAGATTTTAACGAAGTAGATATGATAAATTAACATTATTTTTCAGACTGCTGTATATACAGCTGAGTATCCATTACAGTGCTTGACCCAGTAGTTACTTAACAAATGTTTTGTTGAACTTATAAACCTTGGAAGAATATACTAATTTGTTTCTGATAATTCATGAACTTTATCTTACAAAACCTTCCAGGACTTCCAGTCATTCCTTTGCAACATATTTATAAAACAGAATAGTAACTAATTTTACTAGATGGGTAGTTGTATATGTTTCTACTTGAGTAAAGCCCTCTAGAATTAAAACTAACTGGTATTTAATTTAAATTAGTTAGATAAAATTGTTATATTTTTATATTCATAAATATACAGAAATTGCATCAATAACCTAAATAGTTCATAGAGTCAAGCCCTCAAGGCCATAGGCACTAACTCTCTCCTCTGTCCCTGTCTTCTTTTTTTCCTTAAGTTACCCATAGAACAAGGCTTTGTTATTAACAGTCCCCAGTTTTCATGATACTCTAAGCACAGATATTGGCATACACTTTATAAAAACAGAAAGCAAGAGTGGTTTTCTTTTTTTTGTGGGAGGGTGGTTCCAGGGATTGAACTCTGGACCTTGCGCTTGCAAGACAGGCAGTGGCACCACTGAGCTAAATCCCCAGCCCAAGAGTGGTTCTTTAATAAGTATTGTTCTGTGGTTGATTCTTCTTCCTCTTCTGGACTGCGCATATTTACTGCATTCTCTTTTCTAATCAACATCCTAATCTCTATCTTCTAGCATTTCTAACTCCTTTGCTTTTCCCCATGGGTTATTATGACTGCTCCCATCTGTTTTATCTAATGGGAACTTTCTCTTTTTCTTCATTACTGGGAATTGAACCCAGCACCTCACACATACTAGGCAAGTGCTCTATTACTGTGCTACAACCAGCCCTTTTAATTTTTTTTTTTTTTGTCCTGGGTCTCAAACTGAGGACCTCGTGCTTGCCAGGCAGGTGCTGTGTTGCTGAGCTACATCCCTGGCCCCCTGTTTTCTTTTTTTTCCCCCGCACTGGGGATTGAACTCAGGACCTTGCACTTGCCAGGCAGGTGTGGCACCACTGAGTTAAATCCCTGGCCCAGCCCTTTTAATTTTTTTTTTTTTTTTGGTACTGGGGATCAAACTCGGGAACTTCTGCTTGCGAGGCAGGTGGCGGCACCACTGAGTTTAAATCCCCGGCCCCCTTTTACTTTTTATTTCAAGGTAGAATCTTGCTAAATTGCCCAAGATGCCCAACTTTTGATCCTCCTGCCTCAGTCTCTCAAGTAGCTGGGATTACAAGCATGCACCTCTGCACCCAGTTTATCTTATGGAAACTTGTAATGACCATTTTTGGGTTCTTTTTTTAATTTTACTTTATAGACAAGGTTTCACTGTGTTGCCCAGACTGGTTTCAAACTCCTGAAGTCAAAGGATCCCCTGTCTTACCCTCCTGAGTGTTGGGTCTGCAGGCGCATATCTATGCCTCTGTATTTAACTTGGCTGAAGCTCTTGTTGGTTGCTGGATAGCCTGTAAATGGGCCTAGTGAGTAAGAATATTTGATCCAGTTAGTTGCTTTGGTGTAATTCCTTTCTCAAACTTAAAATTAGAGTATCAGATATAGTTGGTGATTGCTGTCTTTGATGCCCTAACAGAAAATGTATATATTGATGTTTCAAACATTGTTTAATAGAAAACAATAACGAATGACTTTATTTAAACAATTTAAAATTTTTGATCTGGTTTCTCCTTCCCTATCAATTCAGTTCTAAATCTATCCATGGGGCAGAGAATGTCAGTGTATGAATCTCTGGCATGGGAGTGCCAAGAAGACCAGAGATGTTAGAGCCAAAGTAGGGTGAGGAGGGCAGCCATGTGGGAGTGTGGGGTTATCTTGGTGTGGGCTGCTTGGTGTGCAGTGTCAGAGATCAAGCAGGGTGTGTAGGCAGTTAGTGCAGGGAGTCATAGTACAAGGGAAATGAGGGCTATCCACTGTGGGTCGTCAACCCTAACAGGGTGAAGAAGTCAGGGCAGTCTAGAAGAGGGAGCCAGGAAAGGAGAGTGTCCACACGGGAGAGTAGGTAGCTTTGGAGAAGAGTTCTAAGTATGGAAAGGGAAACAGTACCACAAACCACATGGTTTTGTGTTGGAATGAAATAAATGGATACAAACTTTAAAAAAAACTTTTTGTTTTGTCTTTTTTGCAGTGCTGGGGATTGAATCAAAGGCCTTGCACATGCCAGAAACTCGTGGTTTTTACACATACGGATATAGGGTGACTCTTAATAGTGATTTTGTACTATAGGTATATCTCAAAAAAGCTCGAAGAAAAGATTTTGCATTTGGCCATAAAGAAGTGATAAATGTTTGAAGAGATAGATATATTTATCTTATGACATGATATGTACATTTACTGAAACATCATGTGATACCCCATTAATATGTAAACTTGCATTTTTATGTGTCATTTAAAAATAAATTTAACAACCCATTCAAATAGACTTAGCAATCAGTATATATGTAGATATCCTTTCATGAGCCTTGTCTTCTTATATGCTCAATCATAAATTGATGTAACATGGATATATAGATAATGGGGCATAGGTTGAGGATGGTTAAATTTTTTCTTTTAAAATTCTAGCAAAGTCAAATAATTCCTTCCAAAGAACATGATAATGATTTGATGTAGAGAAAATAATCTTTCAAATTAAAATGCCTGTGTTTTGAAAATAAAATAAATTTTTAAAATTACTGTTCCACTTTTTTATTCTTTTCTTTGTAGTGTCTATAAATTCTTTGATTTAGTAAAAGAAATTGATACCAGTACCAAAGTTGATAATGCTATGTCAAGACTATTGAAGAAGTACAATGTATTGTGTGCACTCTACAGCAAATTAGAAAGGTAAAGTAAGACTTTTATTAGTGCTGTACCCTGATTTTTCATGTCACTGTTTAGAGTTTGATACCATGTTGAAACTATTATATACTTAGCAAAATTATTAAGTATTGCCCCTTAGGCTTGTCTCTTTTGTGATGTTTTTATTAGCTTTTTTATCCGCTTAAGTGCATTCTGAATGCTTCCTCCAAAATTAATTGTTTTGCTATTTTTTATTTTCATTTGTTTTCACAAACTTAAAGCTTAGTTCTCATTTTAGTCTTACTTGTCCAGAGTCTTCTATTTCTTAATACTGATCTAAATTTTAACTGTTTTCACGGCATTACTTAGTTTGGAAGGAAAAAACATTTTGGTAATGGGAGATGTATGTGACTTGTAGTACCAAATTGTGATTTTTGTGTTCCCAGTGATGGTCTAGAAGAGATTTCAATATTACTGTTCAACAGAATAATAATGAATAGACTTGAATTAAGTTTTAAAATATATTTTTTATGCAAACTGTGGTCTCCTAACCCAAGTGTTGTAGTCCTTAGTATGGCATGTGCCTGTTACTGTGTTTTGAGGTTCATTGGATTTGAGCACATACATATGAAAGTTGATATTGTAGCTAAAAAAGTAATTATTTATAGAATGGTAAAGGGGTAATGCGTGTCCTTAGATATTCTAGAGAGAATGAGGATGGAGACCAATTCTGGAAAGAAGCATCTTCTCAGAAGCATACATCTATTTTTTTTCCTTCCCTTTTTCTTGGTTGATATGTGACTAAAACTTCAGCAGTGTGATGGAGGATGACAAAAGTAGAGATAAAAATCCAAGGGTTGACCTCGGGGTTTTGAAGGAATGTTTTTTCTTACATTTATTTAGTTTTGTTCTTTTTTGAAGATAGTAGTTTTTTTCCTGCACAAGAAAAAAGGAGAATTTTTTATTATTAAATGAAATACATAAGTAATTTCCATAAGGAATGCAAACTAATTATAGAATACTTAGAAATTACAGAAAGCCATAAAATATGAATCAATCAAAATTTCAGTTCTAGAGATAGTCACTTTTTATACTTTAGAATGTTTCTTCTTTTAGCATACTGTTTTATACTGTTGATCAGATTATTTATATAGTGTTTATCCTTTTAAAATTTAATGATGATTCTTTAAATTCTTTTCTGTCCTTTAAATTTGCTTATAACCCTTTACTTCATATCAGGGAGCTTATCATAAAAATATAAGTATAAAAAAGCTTTAGAGATTTTTGTTATTATTTAGACCTCCAAAAAGTAGAAACTACCTATGTTGTCTAAGATCAGTAACCTGCTTTGGTATTAGTTTCTGTTTTACCTTTTTTCTTTACTCATCATACTTTCTACTGATGAATTGTATTTGATTCTTCTGGAGGCTAAGGAAGAGTTAGATGGAATATACTAACAAGTAATTATAGACTTTATGGTCTACTTTTTAAAAGATGGTATCCTTTTTCTGTAAACAGCATTGATCAATAAGTGGGCAATGTTCTTTCTTTTTATGTTCAGATTCATGTTAATATCTTATATATTATATTTATTAAATATATATTTTGTGTCTATATTTTTAATAGTATAAGTAGTTCGGAAATATGGAAAGAAGAGCATTATAGAGAATTATTTAGAGGGTAGAAAATTCAGATAATAACATAAAAGAAAATTAAAGTTAAATAATTGCAGCTATTGAATATTGAAATCTGAAAGCTTAAAAATGTATGGAGAGTCTGAAAGGCTCAAGATCTTCCTACATCCTGTTGCCTATGTTTTTCCTAAAGGCCAGTTGAATACAATGGTGTTTCCAGGTTAGTAAATAGGATACAAGACTAGAGATCCCAAAGAACTTTCTGAAAAAGATGGTGCCTTACCAAATAGTGGGAGCTGAGGGAGAGTTTAGTGGAGAAGAGAATGTAGTCTTGAGTCAGACAGAATTGGATTGTAATCTGGGTTCCAACATGTAGTAAGGATGATCTTAGATAAGTGAGTCACCTAATTTTTGTGCTTAGTTTTCTAATACATAAATCAAGTTGATAATAGTACCTCCATGTTAAGTTTTTAATATAGTAAGTGAGATAATGCAGAGACAGTGCTGGAGTCTAGTGCCTGGTATAAACATAGTAAACTTTCTGTGTATTTTAGCTTTTGGAACAAAAAAATTTCTGCCCAATTTAGGAAACTCTGCATACTCTGTTTCCTCTTACACAGTCACAAAGTGCATTAGCAACCCAAGGTTTTTAGAAGGCCCATGGAATAAGTCATTGGTTGAGTTCAGCATTTCCTTAACTTACTATACTACTTATATATCTTTATATGTATTTAACATCAATTAAAATCTTATGAAAGCAGCATGTACTTTAAGAATCTAGGCTATGAGCTGTTTTATTGTGAATTATTTACCACACCGCAACAGGCATTAACAGACATTAACTGGCTGTAATTTAGGTATTGGGAATATAAAATCATACATCACTATGATCATCAAGGAATTTATAGCAAATAAATAAATAAAATATATTTTTTAGAAAAATAGATACAATAATGGATGTTATGCTGTGATGTAGAAGATTGATTGTACTTAAGCAATTAAGAAATTAATGTAATGAGCAAAAGTGTTACTGTATCTGGTAAGAAGGGTAACTCTAGTGATGATTTTGGTCAAGGAAAAAAACCTATAGAAAAAGACAATATCTGAATAGGGTTTAAAGGATAAATAGAAATTTTCCAGGCAAAATGAGTGGGAACTGGAACTGAGCATGCTAGACAGAGTGATTACCATGTGTAAAAAGCCACAGTAGTAGTAGGGTGTGGTTTGATATTGCTAATGCTGAGAAGTGGGAAGGGACCCTCTGGTGGTGAGTTTGAACTTTGCCTTGCAGACAGTGGAGAGTCTGAATGATTTTAAGGTAGGGAGGAACATAATCAGTTTTGGCCTTAAAAAACCACTCAGGCCTCTGTAAAAGGGATTTAGAATTTTAATTGACTAGTCATATGAGACAATTTAGTTAACCTTACTGGCCTTGGATCAGCAGGAATTTTTTTCTGCCTTATTTATACCTTTTTCTAGAGAGTTATCCAGAAGATTAACTCTGATACCAAAGTGTGTTTATTATAGGTTAAACCATGTGAAGTATAACTATTAATTGGTCATTAGTTATGATCTGATATGAGATTATAACTATATCACCAGTTATGAGTTAAAAATGAACCCATGGAATCTTTTTGTAATTAGATATTAGAATGAGGTGAAGTGTTATATATTGGAGAAATGTACTTTAACTTTGCTTCACAATGCTGTATGTGTTTTGTTTTTAAAATATACACTTTTTGGGCTGGGGATTTAGCTCAGTGGTTCTGGCGCGTGCCTTGCAAGCACAAGGTCCCAAGTTTGATCCCCGATACCAAAATAATAATAATAATAATAATAATATACACTTTTAAAGATGAATGAAGTTTTAAAAAATTGCTGTGGTTTCTATAGTATGAAAATATTTAAAAAGCCATAATGTTAATAAAATTATTTCTTTCTTTCAGGACATGTGAACTTATATATTTGACACCACCCAGCAGTTCGTAAGTAACAGAGAGTTTTCACTTTCAAAAAGTTTTTTTCTGGAGTAATCTCAAGCTTATTGATAAAATTAGAATTACTTTGTTGATGTTAATAGGCTATTTCATAGGTTAAGGTCATAACGTCCTATGTCAGTTATTTTTCTTATAAAGAAATATAACACCAAAGGACATGTAAAAAGGATGTGACCTGTACAATAGGTGAAAATGGGTTCAGTGAAAAATGATTACCACCTCTGGGAAATGCAACCAATTGATTAAATATTTATTGAGGGTCTGTCACAGGCACCTTATTAACAAGACTCAGAACATTAATTTTGTATAAGAATAAATAAAGATTATATTAACATTGCCAAATTATTTTTTTAAATGTATGGTCCATACTATAATAGTATACTCACATAGGGCTCCAGAGTTTTTCTTTGGAAACAGATAAGTAGTACAGATTTTCTGCCTCACTGAAGTAGTGGTATTGAAGATAATTTGATATAATGAAGAGTTGTATATTAATTGATATGCATCTATTAATTCCAACAAGTGAATGTCTGTAAAAAATTTATCATGGCAGAATGTTAAATTGGCAAACCAGTCACCTAAATCTTCATTTTTCTACTTACCATGTTAATTTTAGTTAGAAAACAAAGAGCACACAAATATTAAGGTAATTTGAAACCAAATACATTATAGAATGCTTTGTCCTGTAAATGGTTTTAAATTAGAATTGAGATATCAGTATTTTCTTTAAAAATATACTATTCTATGTGAATTGAAGGATGAATTGAGTTCAGTTACAAATTGTGTATTTAAAATGTACTGTATTCTTTTATGCACTTAACTCAGGTCTATAATTAAAAACAATAAGCCCAGGATTTAGCTCAGTGGTGCCATGCCTGCCTGGCAAGCATGAGGTCCTGAGTTCAATCCCCGGTACCAAACAGCAACAACAACAACAAAGTGCCCCAAAGGTTTAGTTAGAAAACTTTGTCAGTATTAAGTTTTTCTTTTTTATTCCTGCTTTCTATTTGTGTACTAGAATATCTGCCGAAATAAGTTCTGCGTTGGTGCTGAAAGTTTCTTGGATCACATTTTTACTAGCTAAAGGTAAATTCACTGTGTTTATTACATGCTAGTGTTTAAAATGTAATGATTAAATCGATGTTCTTTTGGACTAAGCACAAAATTTTTATTGGGTTAATGAACCTCTCACGCCATTCTCTGCATGGCTTATTAATTGTTAGAAACTTCTTATAATTTTGTAGTAGAAATAATTTTGGGACTATTTCATTTCATATCAATATTTTATCCTCCCTCCCTTCCTTTTTTTCCTTCTTTCAAGTGTTGCTGGATATGGAATCCAGGGCCTCACCCAGATTAGACAAGCACTTTACCACTGAGCTGTACCCTAGCCCTCTTTTTTAAAGAATAAATATCTACTCTTTTTATAAAAATATTTGTTCAAGATAAATAAATAAAGTGCAAAGAAAAATTACATAAAACCCACCCAAGAATAACCATCATTAAAATCATGTGATTATCATTCCAGATATATATTTGTGTATACATCCTGATTAAACAGATGGGTAGATCAATACATTCACAGACATAATTTTCTTTCTTTCTTTCTTTCTTTCTTTCTTTCTTTCTTTCTTTCTTTCTTTTTTGGTCTCAGGAATCGAACTTGGGACCCTGTGCTTGCAAGGCAGGTGGTGGAACCACTGAGCTAAATCCCTGGCCCCATAATTTTGTAAAAGTAGGGTCTGTCTTTAAAGTAGTCTTTAAATAGGATCTGTCTTTAAAATAGTACTGTTTCAAATATAAAAATTAATTTTACTTGAATTTTATACTGTTTCAAATATAAAAATTAATTTTACTTGAATTTTATAGAAGAAAAGAAATAAAAGAAATACAAAAAATTGCTAGTAAATAGACTTTGGGTGCTATTTTCCTATGTTTGACATGAGTATGGATCATGTTCATAGCCTTTCTACTCAAAGGACAACTTGGCTGCATATTCTAATCTTAAGTCATGTTTTGTCTCCCATAGATTTTTTTGGCATATCTCTTGAGAAATCTGAGGCTAGCTTATAATTCCCTCCTCATTTAGTTCTCTGAATACTTGAAGAACTTTGTTTTTCCACCCTTCATTCTTAGGTTTAATATGTTTGCCACGATATCTCTGCATTTTTATTTTTCTGCATTAGTTTTTCTTGGAACACCAAAAGTCTTTTTAAACTTGAGATTCTACTTTTCTTTTCAGAGAAACCTTACTATACTATATTGTTAAATGTCCTATTTAATTAGGTTACTCTTTACTATTTCAAGAACACTAACTACCTTATGTTGCATTGTTTTTTGGCCTCCATATTATTTTTGTCGTAAGATTATAATTTTTTTGTCTTTTTTTAATATGTTGATTGTTTTTATCTCAACTCTTCTATTTTGAGTCAAACTACTTAATAGTGTTATTATTATTAATTTATTTTACTTTTTTGGTACCGGGGATCGAACTTGGGTCCTTGCGCTTGCGCAGCCGGCGGCGAAACCACTGAGCTAAATCCCCGGCCCTCTTAATGGTATTATTTGGTTCTTAATTTTTTTTTCTTGGCTTGGCTTAATCCTTGTTTTTACATAATTTGAGTTTAAATTCTTAGTGCAAGACCCTTTAGGGGATTTTTCTTCTTTTAGATTCTATTCTGCACTGAGTTTTCTGATTTTTTTTCCCTTCCTATGCTGTGATTCTATTTTTTCTTTTCTGAAATATATTTTTATAGCCACTTTTCTCCTTCATCTTGCTGGGGCTTTCTGCGGCTCATTCTATGTTTCCTTTAATATGTGGATGAAAGCTCCCTTCACTTACTTTGTACTTCATCTGTAGTTTGCTTGTATTTCTAAAGAACTACTGTATGTTAGAAGGTATTTTTATTATACTGACTTTCAGTTAGAAGATAGGGGAGAAAGTAAAATATTCATCTGGAGTCACGTGAGCCTTTGTTCTGAGTTTTTGTTAGAATGAATTCCATAATTCTTTTCTATAACAAGATTGTGTTGAAATTCAGATTGTTCCCAGGGGACCACACTAAACTAGCATCTTTTATGTTTATCAACTAGCTATAGTTGTTTACTTCTTCCATTTTACCCCTCTGTGAGCAATTTCTACTTCTTCCAATTTAAAAGAGGAAAAAAAAGGAGGATTCCTTCTGAGTTACCCTCAAATTTAGATTGATACTAGCACTCAACCAGTATATGTTTTCCTTTCATTGTGTTAGATATAGAAAGAGATTCTTTCATCTGATTTTTCTACTATTTTTACCTCAAAGTGCTTGATATCTTTCTTTACCTCTGTGGTATTTCATAATAACTTATGAGTATATTGCAAACATATTTTTGTACCCTATCTATGGATCTAGAAAACTTGCCTGATAGTTTTCTCATATACTTTCTCCCTCTTCAGTATTTGTTGGGACTATTACTGGTTTAGCAGTCAAGTATCCAGAAGATAAAAAATGTGTCAAATTAAACTTCTCTTTCAAAAATAATAGAGCCATAAACAAATGTGCAATGGGTATATTTGATCTGTGATTGATTTATTATGTGTAGCTATATAATTTATTTTCTCAGGTATCTATTATATGCAATTATTTTTTCATAGCCCTCTAGTTGTATATTAAAAAATTTGTGCTAAATAATTGTAGATGAACTTACAATTATATACTAGTTTTGTTATTCTTAATGGCTTTGGTTAGTGTAATATTTTGGAGGCAGCTCATATTGAAAATATTTGAGGTTAAAAAATATATATGAGGTTCATAGATAATTAGAATTAAAGATTAGCATTTATTGTACTTTTAAAATTATTTTCACAAGTAGTAAATTCTGTAGCTCATATAAAAGCTAGAAGTAAGTTTTTAAAAAGCAAAATACAAATGATTTTAGACATAAGAATGAATTATTAGGGTAAATTAATACTTTATTCATTTTATAACTTTAAAGTTATAACATATAACTATGTAACATACAGTTATGAAATTAACTTTAAAGTTATAGTTTCATAACTTTATATGTTTTAAACCTGACTTTGATTTTTTTAACAAAACATAAAAAGGGAAAAATCTATCATGTCTCTAGTGATTATCAAATGAATGACTATATGGATATACCCATACCCACAATTTTCTTTGATTTAAAATTATTTCTAACTTTTCTTAAAGATGTAAACCTTTTTTATTTTCAGGAGAAGTATTGCAAATGGAAGATGACCTGGTGATTTCTTTTCAGTTAATGCTATGTGTGCTTGACTATTTTATAAAACTTTCACCTGCTGCACTCCTCAAAGAACCATATAGTGAGTATTTTAGATAATTTATGCCCCTTCTACTTTTTCTTCAGTAGTAATTTATTGAATGTCTAGAAGATCTAGTATGGTTCTCAAACTGAGAGGATGATGATAAATCAGACATGGATTCTTCCCTTATATTCCCAGCTTTCTGTTATTGTAGCAGATACCAAGATGATCAACTTATAAAGAGGAAAGGTTTATTTTACCTCACAGTTTTCAAAGTTCTAGTACACGATCAATTGGCCCCATTGCTTTGGGCCCGTGGCAAGGCAACACATAATGGCAGAATGGCAAGGCAACACATAATGGCAGAAACACATATTTGAGTAAAACCATTCATCTCATGACAGAGGAGAGAAAGATAAAGAGGTTGGAGTTGCCATTGTCCTCTTCAAGAGTATGCTGCAAATGCCCTTAAGGGCTCTCACTAGGCCCCACCTCTTGAAGTTTCCTCCTCTTAGCAGCATCTTGCTGGAGACTAAGTCTTCAACACATGCTCTTTGGGGACATTCCAGATTCAAACGATAGCAGCATAAAGTAGAGTAATTTATAGAAGAAAAGATAAGGTATGTTAAGCAAATAATAGAGAATATGCCAGAAAGTGGTCTGGGTCAAAATAAAGCAAATGCCATGGGAGTTTAGGAGTTAAATTTTGCCAACTGTGGGAAGCCAAAGAATACAGCATGAAAGAGTGGTGTTTGAAATGGTGTTGAAGACAAGGTAAGGTTAGGGGAAGACACTCCATTGAAGAAGGGTGGAGGAGAATATTTCTCATAAAGAAGAGCAAGAGACAGGACAGAAATGAATGAAGCTACTTGAGAAAGAGTGGCCCATTATATAGGAACAGCTTAACTAAGGTTTTTACTAGTATTGGGTACTATAAATAATAAGTATGTGACTTTTTGATATATGAACTGTAGTTGATACTGTATCAGTGAATAATGACATCGAAAGTGTACTTAAATAAAAATTGCTAATGTAATTAAATGTAATTAAGTATTAAATGTCATTCCTCTTAGACTAAAATTGCGGCTCCAAGAGTAGGATTTCAAATTCACATATACTCTAGAAAAATGTGCACTTAACCAAGGATGAACTGATTCCTTGCTCTTGAAATGATGAAAGTGTTTAATAATAAACTAAAAATAATAGATGAGAACTTAAAAACTTGAAAGTCTCAAAGTATTGAAGCAGATGAAAGGCTGAAGCTCAGTTAGTCTATGTGAACAATAACATAATGAAGTCTGGTGTAGGTTTTTTTTTTTTGGTGGTACTGGAAATTGAACTTAGGAGGACCTGGCCAGGCAGGTGCAGCATCATTGATCTACATCCTGGGCCCTGGAGTAGATTTTAAATATTTGTTGAACATGGTTTGGTAGAAGAGGTAAAAACCTTCATTTAGCAGAAACTATGCAAAGCAGAGGGAGAAATTTTTTAAAATTATATATAGAAAGTAATATTTCAAAAATGTCTCATTTAAAATTTCCTTTATCTGCTTTTTTCTTATTTACTTTTCAGTGTTATAACTTTAATAAGTTGAGGTAGCATGTTACTTTAGGTTGATATCTTTGTTTTTTTAGATAATTCAAATCTACAATTAATTCTGTAAATGCTGTGTTAAGGAAACCAGGATAAAATATTGAATTGAGTTGACTAAGTATAGTGAATTTTTAATTAACTTCTGTTATGGAAATTTTCAAATGAATACAAAAGTAGGCAGTATGTAAGTCTCCATCTGCTTGTCACCTAGCTTCAACATATATAATTTATGGCCAATCTATAGCCTCATCACCTGCCCAGTTCCCCCAGATGTATTATTTGAAGTACAACTTTGAGTACTATATCATCTTTATTATTTTAGTGTATATCTGTAAATGGTGAAGACTCTAAAAAGCATAATAGCCTTACCATTATCACATCTAAAAGCCAATTAATAATGATTCTTTAGTATCACTAAGTATCTGGTAAGTATTCTTATTCTCAGTTATCTCATAAATGGAATTTAAAAATTTTTTATGTTAATGGAATCAGAATGTAAAAAAGATCTACGCTTTGTAATCAGTTCATAAGCTTTTAAAACTTGTATAAAATTTCCTCCTCTAGGCTGGGGATGTAGTTCAGTAGTAGAGTATGTGAAAGCCCTGAGTTCAATCCATAGTACACACACATAACAAACAATGTTCCTCCCCTCCTCTCCAAATTAGTTTATTAAATAAGCAGAATGGTAGAGTGCATGCTCAGCATGTGCAAGGCCCTGGGTGCAATTCCCCGCACCAAAATAAATAATAACCAAACAAATAAGTAATCGGTTTAGTATCCTGTTGAGTTTTCTACAGTAGTATAGTTTTAATATGCTCCCATCTTCTCAATTTCTTGTAAATTAGGACTAGAAACTTCTTGGTTGCATCTAGAAACAATAAATAATTCTTTTACTTAATTGTCTTTAGTAGTAATCTCTTCAGTAGCTGAACCTATATTCAGTTTGAATCCATAATGTTCAAAATAATCCAGGGGAATTTTTAAAAAATCAAAGCTTATTAAAACCTTACTGTATTTACATAGCTATCGTTTTTCCCTTAAATTCTTTCATTGGTACATTTTAGGTATACAGTACATTTACATTTATCATTGGGTACTTGTACCTTTACATGATATATCTTGGTTCTTATTTTTTCCCCATTTCCTGTCCTCCCTTCACCTCCTCCATCCTTCCCTATTTACAAAGACTTTGTTTTCATTTTTTTTTTTTCAAAATTTTTCCTTTCCCTTCTTTCTTTTCCCCTACCCCTCCCACTTCCCCTACCCCTTTGGACCTTTTCTCCCTATTTCACATTATCAATTATTCATTTTAATCATTATTTACACTTTCAGTTTCTCACACCAGAGAAACTATTTGGTATTTACACATGTGTGTCTTATATTTCATGTATGAGTATGGCCTCAATATGCATCCATTTAGCTCTAAATGTCTCTAGTTTCTCGTTCTTTATGGCTGAGTTGTACTCCATTTTATAAAAAAACCACATCTTCTTTATCCAGTTTCCAGTTGATGGGCACTTGGGCTGTTTCCAAGCTTTAGCTATTAAAAACTGTGCCGCTATA
>NW_004624748.1:6469471-6480537 GCF_000247695.1 Heterocephalus glaber | reverse complement strand
TTGATTCTTTGTGCTAGTTCCCGTGCTACTGAGGTTGAGATTCCAACAATATATTTCACAGAACTAGAGAAAACAATCCAAAAATTCATTTGGAACCAGAAGAGCCCTAGAATAGCAAAAGCAATTCTAGGCAACAGAGACATGGCAGGGGGTATCACAATACCAAACTTGAAACTATACTACAAAGCTACTGTGATAAAACCAGCATGGTATTGGCAAAGAAACAGACCTGGGGGTCAGTGGAATTGATTAGAAGATCCAGAAACAACTCCAGACATACTCAGCCACCTCATCTTTGACAGAGGAGGCAACCATCCTCTCTGGAGGAAAGATAGCCTCTTTAATAAATGGTGTTGGAAAAACTGGATTTCAATCTGCCATAGATTAAAACTAGACCCATATCTATCACCATGCACTAAACTGAGATCAAAGTGGATTAAAGATCTAATTATTAACACAGAAACACTAAACTTGCTGGAAGATAAGTTAGGTAGAACTCTTGAAGACATTACCATACATAGCTACCTTTAAAAGGCATTTATTAAAACTTCTAAAATTTGTTTTTATATTCCACTTAGAAATTGAATCCAAAAATATTTGCTCATTATCTTTTAGGCTCTGAAATAGAAACATGTTTATTTTCTTTCAAAATAAGAAGGATACACTTAAAATTTGTTTTAAGTTGGTTGTTTCTGTGGCCTTCTCTGTGTGTATGGACCTGTGTGTATTTTACAATTTTGGGGCGGATATATGGGACAGAGGAGTATAGGGGTAGCAAAGGCTATTAGGATGTAATTTACAATAAGTATTCAATAAATAAGATACAATTGTTACTCTTATAATGAACCCTAGTAAGTAAGAATAATAAATAGTACCAGGATTATTTCTGACTTTTCTAGTAATAATTACATATTAAAACATTTATACTATAATTAAAATTTTTCATTATTTTATGTGATGGAATGTGCACTTGTTCTTATCTAATTTACCATTTTTACAGAAACAGCTGTAATTCCCATTAATGGCTCACCTCGAACACCCAGGCGAGGTCAGAACAGGAGTGCGCGGATAGCAAAACAACTAGAAAATGACACAAGAATTATTGAAGTTCTCTGTAAAGAACATGAATGTAATATAGATGAGGTAATTTTCCTTTGTGATTGTTTTAAAAGTTATATAGATATAAGCTATAGATATTCCTTTAAAACAGATTTAAATATAAGTTCTTCCTAATAGAATATATTTCTTGTATGTTGAGCATGCTTTTTTTTTCATTAGTGCCAACTCTTTTGCAGTAGCAAAATATTTAGAAGAAAATTCTTTTTCATATCCAGTTACTTTGCTTTTAAAGAGAGTTGCTCCCTCACTATGAAATGACTGAAATGTGTATCAAGACAGTAGTTTTCAAATGT
This sequence comes from Heterocephalus glaber, assembly GCF_000247695.1. Next base: position 6,479,125 of record NW_004624748.1, on the reverse strand, counting down.
ATTTTTTCTTTGATTCCACTGAGGTTTCTAATACAGTACCTCTAATGTGTTAAAATACCTTGCCAAGAAAGCCTTAGTGTTTTGGTTCAGTGATGAATGATACTGAAATTGAATTTATGTTCAGCTTTCTATAACTACCTTCTAAATATTTTACTAGATGTTAATGGCTGGTGGAGAATACACATACATAACTGGGAATTATTTATCTTGTTCACAAGTTTGGAACATTGGAATTGGAAAGAATCTTAGAAGTAATATACTCAGCTTCTTTTTTAGTGATAATTACGCTACCAGAGTCTGATAGCTCATTACTAACTGAATCTATGCTGAAGTTTGGGATATCTGATACTAGTGCTCCTTTCACTCCACTGTGCTGTTCCTTCTTAGTTTGTTATATTGTCTACCATTTGCTACCACTGGATAGCAATGTGAAATGTTGAAATTTCTCTGTCAACTCTGGGAAGGATAAGGGTATGTTTCCAGAATCTTGTTTAAGAAGTACTAGAGTGATTTATCAAGATATCTGGGTTGTGGTACTGTGATTCCTGTTAATTTCAACAAATATAGATAAATCAAATTTATATAAACATACATATTTACTTTTACTGTTCTACAATGACAAATTACCTTCATAAATAAGTTGACAACCATAATTGAAATACTTCTTTTTATTCCAGTTCTGTTGCTTATCCACAAGATAACAAACAGTAGTAAATGTAGTTTTTCTGATTCCTGGTTTTTAATTCTCTGGATTTCATAAACACTTACAAAATTTTAAGATTAGGAATAAATTATTTTCGAACTTTTCATCTTAAAACACTTTCTTAGAATTTAGAATCTTTATAGTTATGATTAAAGTATAGTTAAATGCTTTAGTGATATTTTAATTGACACTTATTGTCTAAACTTAGCACTTATGGCTATGTAAATATTGGCTAGTCATACTAATTAAGTATTACCTTACAGATATTCTAGGTAAGTGGAAGTTAATTAGAAAACAAAAGTAGCAAGCATTTCAGAGACTTACTTCTTACAATTTATTTGTGAAGTAGAAGATAAGAGCTGATATTAAATTACTCGTATCTTAATTGTGGACTTCAAGTTTAGATAGGAAGCTAAATAAAGAAAAACAAGTTGTTTAAAATTCTCTAATGCATTGCAAGTATAAATTAGCCAGGAATATAATAACTCCCGATGTTTTGAGTTGGGTTTTTAATCCATGGTTTACTCTAGGGTACTTTTGCATAAATTAGTTCATAATCTCATGAAACACTTTTATTTGGTTTGGTTTGGTTCTTTTTTTTTTTTTTTTGGTACCGGGGATCAAACTCAGGTCCTTGTGCTTGCGAGGCAAGCAGCAGCAGAACCACTGAGCTAAATTCCCGGCCCTTATTTGGTTTTGAAATGAATTGTTGGGTATTAATTTTGTATGTGAAATTGTTTTCTTAAATTTATGCTTAAAACTTTAGATTATAATTCCAACTCTACCACTTTTTAGCTGTGCAATTTTGGTCATATTGCTTAATTTATCTGAGTGCCTTGTCTTTTGTCATTGGTTAAATGAGGAATATTGAACTTGATTTCAATGGTTTCTCTTCCTATAAATACCATTTCATTAACTCTTCCCCATTTCCCTCTATTTTAGGACTTGGAATCTGGCTCACATACATTAAAAAGTAAACTAATGATGAATAAGTATTAGTTTGAATGTATGTCACTGATCAAATGAGTTAACACTTTCATTCTAATGTTAATAGTGACAAATTTGCTTTGTTTTAAATGGTAATGGACATGTAACTATCTTTTTCAGGTGAAAAATGTTTATTTTAAAAACTTTATACCTTTTATGAACTCTCTTGGAATAGTAACTTCTAATGGACTTCCAGAGGTAATCATGAAAATTTAATTAAAATTGATATGTTTGAGAATTTGGAGAAGTATAGTTGTCTACATTTAAGACCAATTTACTGTGTATCAAATTTTTTTACTCAAAGAAATCTAGCTAAGTAGAATTATGAAATCAATTTTTGTATGGTAACAGAAAAAACTTGAACATATACAATTGTATAAATAAACATCATTTTGCGATGTGTATTAGAAATTTATCTTAACTAAAATTTAAAAACGGAATGTAGGCTTTTAAATTTCTAAATGCCACTTAGTATCTGAATATACATAATGAAATAGATGCTAATTTCCTTTGCTAGGCATTATTAAGCATAGGATCCATAATTAACATTAAGGCAGTACTGTAATTTGGAATATCTCCTTTGAGTTCTTTTCAAAACCACTTCAGGGGCCCAGGATTTAGGTCAGTGGCTCCACACCTGCCTCACAAGTGCAAGGTCCTGAGTTTGATCCCTGGTACCGAAAATGAAAACACTTCAGGTCATGCACAATGGTGCACACTTGTAGTTCCAGCACTCTGGGTGGTTCAGGCAGGAGGATTACAAGTTCAAGGCTAACCTGGGCAATTTAGTGAGACTCTGTCTCAAAAGGTAAAAAGGGATGGGGTTGTAGGCAATCTCCAGTACCATAAAACAAAAGAACAACAAAATGGAGAAAGAAACAAAAAATCACTTCATTGAAAATAAATTTGGTTGAAGTGACTGTGATTGTATTGCAGAAATATTTTACCTAAGTGGTATACATTCTGTCTGCCTGTTTCTTTTCACATTTTGCCACAAATGTCTTTTCATTGAGAACAGAATAACTGAGAACTTTAGATGGTAAGGTGAACTATATGGTGAAAAGATAATCAGTGATAAATAAAATCAGTGATAAAGCAGTGTTTTAGAAGTAGCTAGTAGTAATCACCAAGACCAAAGACATGAAATTTGACAGCTACACAGCTGATTCTTTAACCTGACTCAGTAGCTAATTCTTGAATTAATTGACTTCAGCAAAAAAATTGTTTACTGTTTAATAATGTGCCAAGCATTGTACTGGTAACTGTTAATACACAGATTAATTCTTCGTCACTGTTCTTTGGGTGCTAATGGGAGAGGCAAACAGAAATAGAACATTACAGGAGTCTCTTAAGTGTGCCCAGGGTTCTGTGATATTTCAGAGGAAAGCTACATGATCCAAACTGGGACAGATAAGTTTCTTGAAAATTGTTTGAAAGTTATGTGATGATTTCTGAGCTGAGTAAGCCTTATAAGATATGACATTTCCAGGAGTTGGACTTTGTATAGTACATTCAAAAGCTTAGTGATATCTGATGTATAGCCCTCATCAGTGAACTCCATATAATCCTGTTACACTGGGATATAGGGAAGAAGAGTGGTAAAGATACCATACCAGAGAGGCAAAAAGGGACCAGTTATAGTATTAATGAATGTTGTTACTGCTTTTGTACCAAAAGATACGCTACTTGAAACTGTAAAGAATCTTAGTTGTAGTAATCTTTTTTTCTCCTTAGGTAGGATAACGGTTTTAATAGAAATGTTAAGAAAAACTAAGTTTTCCTCATATTTCATATATGACAGCTAATCAATAGATGATAGATTACTGGTGCTTCACTAATAGAGCAGGAACAATGTAAACTTAACAAGCATGAATGACTTTTCTGCTTAATATACTTACACAATCATAAAGTTTACGTTTTACTAAATTCCCTCCTCCCACACTGTCTTAGTTACTTTCTCATCAATGAGACAAAATACAAAACGCCTACAATTTAAAGTGGGAGAGTTTTATTTTGGCTCACAGTTTCAGTCCATGCTTGGCTGGCTGCAAGGCAAAAACAGCATGGTGCAGGCATGGCAGAGAAAAAAGTACCTGGTACAAAGCACCAGAAAGTAGACAGAAAAAGGAGCTGGGAACAAGAATATTCCCTTCCAGGTCACATCCCCAGTGACCCACCTCCGACCACATCCCATTTCCCAACAGCATTTTCAGCTACTGAACTCATCAGTAGATGAATCCACTAATAAGGATAGCACCCCCATGACCCAGTCACCTTCTAAATACATGGGAATTTTGTGGGATATTTTAGATCTAAACTATAAAGCACTCCTTTTAGAATGCAATTTTAGTTCTCTCAGGTTGGAAACACTTTGGCTTTAAAAGTCCCAGCAGCAGCTGGGAGTGTAGCTCAGTGGTAGAGTGCTTGCTTAGCTTGGTGGAGATCTTAGGTTTTAACCCAGCACCAGCAAAACAAAACAGAAAGGACACAGTACACAGCTTGCCCAGAGTTGTTTATTGGGCATTGATTTTCAACTTATAATTAGAAAATTATGGATCAGAACTGATAAATAATAATAGATTCTGTCACTTGAAAAACATGTTCCTGTCCGTTGGGCTAATTATTTGGTCTTCTTTTGCCTGAGATACTTAATTGAAAAGAGGTAGAGTGAGCCAAAAGATTTAGAAAAGATTGGTAGAACAAGAGGTTTTGCCACAATATTTGAAAAAAAACCTCTTTATTTTATGTTGCTAAAGAAGATTAAAAGTGAAGAAGATTAAAAAGTGAAGGATATATGGGACATTTGGAGAATCTTGGCAGTTAACTGGCTATTATATAGGTTGAGAATCTCTGATCTGAAACGTGAAGTGCATTGTTAGATCTGGAATTTTTTGAGCATTAATATGACCACAAGTAGAAAATTCTGTACCATGAAACATCGTTTCATGCACAAAATTATTAAATTATTAAATATATTTTATAAAATTACTTTCAGTAATATACTGTATAATAATGTATATATAAAAGAAATGAATTTTGTTTTTAGATTTGGATCCAATCCCTGATATCTCATTTTATGTATATAAGTACTGTGTTTCAAAATTTAAAAAAATCTGAAATCTGAAGCACTTTTTTTCCCATTTTAGACAAGACATACTCAATTTATGAGTATATTTTTTTTTATCTTAAATACTGTTTTGTGGCATTGGTGATCTTTCTCAACATCAAGTTGTAATAAATGAAATTCATGCATAAAATAGGCTTAAAATTGAAGGTGAAAAAGTTTGCAATTTTCTAAACTTTTAGAAAGGCTTTGATTTTAATTTTATTTTATGCAAATTCAATGTAAAATTAAATGTATATCACACAAAAATTCTTTTAATGAGATTTGTTTCTGTATGCTGGGAGATGTAATAACATGAAAGAATAATCAGTATTTTTTTCTTTTGAGGTTGAAAGTCTGTCTAAACAGTATGAAGAAATTTATCTTAAAAACAAAGATATAGATGCAAGATTATTTTTGGATCATGATAAAACTCTTCAGACTGATCCTATAGACAGGTATTGCACATGGTATATTTTTATAGATATGTTTTTTATATAGATTAATAGTGATATAGGTAGATTAAATAAGATTTTAATAAGTTAGTGACTTAGAATTTATAAAGAAAAGATTAACAGTATTCCTAGCATATAATTTAGTAACAAATAGCAATTTATATGAATCGTACTCCTCAGCTATTATCTTTTTTTCCCAGTAGCCTAATAATAATTTTTAAAATGTTCACCAAAAGAAAATGGTTGAACTTATTAGTTTACTAAAGTGGTGGTCTTTTTTTTTTTCATTCTTTTTATCTACTATGGGCTACTTGGTTTTTGTAAATTAATTCAAAAAAATATATTCTCTTAAATTATTAATGTATTTCTCTTGAAATGTATTTTTTTGAACCATCCATCCTAGCATATGGATGGTTGGAAGTAATTATAAAAAGGTTTTGACTAATTATAAGTAAAGTTAATTTTGTGTCTTTTGTATGAAATATTTTAATATAACTTGAAAATGTTACATGTAATTTGGAAATTAAATGCAGTAAAATGTTGTAAATTTTATTTTATTTATTTTTTTAAGAGTAGGAAAATTTATTGGGGAATAGGAATGGGAAATAGGAATAGCTCCTGAGAGACGAAAGGGGTCCCAAGTAGGTTGCTGAATGTTTTAAATTTTATGTAAGCAGAAATAAAATGTTTAGAAGACATCATGCATTGGAAAACTTGAACTTCAATATTTTTGACTTCTGAACAACTTGGTTATTAATACCACTAGCAAAAAAACATCTAAAACATTCAAGAAAATACTTAATGGTTGGTGCAACTCTTTGTCATAAACCTAATGGAAAGAGATCCACACTGAAAAACAGTGGTGAAAAGATAATAATTTATTTAGGTACTGATTGAATCACCTATTTCCTGTCCTTTCTATAATTGATTACCATGTTGTTTGAGATGTTATGAAGCAACAGGAGGTATCATATGCCTTTTTTGATTCACAAGGCACAAATTGTAAATTTTCTGCATGAATGACTTTGCTTGTTGTTTAGTTTTGAAATGCAGAGAACACCACAGAAAAGTAACCCTGATGAAGAGGTAAATGTGATTCCTCCACATACTCCAGTTAGGTATGAATTTTTCTAATTTTAATTTTAAGTTCTTTAAGTTTGATGCTTTATAGTGTTTTGGTTTTGTTCGTTTCATTTTATATTTGTATATACAAGTCAAAAATATATATTGAATATTCTTTATGTCACAAGTATTTTATGAGTTGCTTAGGTTACAAATATTAGACCTAGTTCTTTCTATCTATTCTTAAGGAATGTAACCTAAAATTTGCATGTGTTCCATCTCAGTAAAGAAAAAAAATCACCATTCGATCTGCTTATTATCTTGAAGGATTATACTTTATTTTTAATGTTCTTTGTATCACTGACTTTCTACATCTTCGTCTGTTGAATCTGGATTATAACTTATTATTAATGTTCTTTGTGTCACTCACTTTCTACATCTTCATCTGTTGAATCTAAACTATTTCTAGAATCTATTTTCTTTTCTCCATTTCTAATCTCACCATTCTTGGCCAAGTCATCTTTCTCTTGGATTTTTTATAGTAGCCTGCTAACTGGTCTTTGTGCTGCTGCCCTCATTGTCCTTTATCCATCCCACCATTAAATCTGCTCTCCACAAAGCCTCATGAACAATACTTTAAAAACCTCTAAAGGGGTATGAGAAGTGGGAAGGGTAGGGAAAGAAAAGAAGGGAAAGGAAAAAAATGGAAACAAAGTCTTTGGAAATAGAGAGGGGTGGAGGGGTTGGAAGGCAGGGGAATGGGGAAAAAATAAGAATCAAGATACAGCATGTAAAGGTACAAGTTCCCAATGATGAATATAACTGTATTGTATACCTAAAATGTACCAATAAACTTAATGAAAAAAAAAAGACCCTCCGAAAAGAGGACTTCCAGAACTGCTGCAGAAAGTGGCAAGAACCATGGGATAAGTGTTTGAAGTATTTTGAGGAGGAGGGTTAATGGCAATATGTCTTCTACTGAAATAAATTTTTAAAAATGTAAACATTTTAGAAAATGTAAATAAGATCATGGTGTTAAAACTGGGTGCTTCCAGTTACAATTGGAATATAATGCAAAGACTTATTCATTGATCTTTCAGTTTCTCAGTGTGTTGGTTACTTTTCTCTCATTGCTGGGACAAAATACCTGACACCCAAAGTTAGAGGGGGAAAGGTTTATTTGGCTTACAGTGTGTAGAAGTTTCAGTCTATAATTGGCTGGCACCAAGGCAGGGTGGCATAGCAGACATGCCTTCCAGAGACAAAACAGTCCTGGTGGCCAGAAAGTAGCAAAAGAAACAAGAGAACAGTGTCTGGGCCGGGGATTTAGCTCAGGGGCACCATGCCTGCCTTGCAAGCACAAGGACCTGAGTTCGATCCCTGGTACCAAAAAAAAAAATTACAGTGTCTTTCTGCCCCTTTTATCCCATCCATACTATCGGGATTAGGGCAGTGCCAAACCAGTCACTCATGTGGTTTAGTAATCACATACCCTTAATCTCAGCAGCACACACTCTAGATTCAGCCCCACCTTAGGTCTGCATGAGGCTTTGGGGCAACCTCTAGACACAAGGCGACACCCATACATTCCAAGATCTTTTGTACTTGAAAGTCTTCATAGTTGATATTCTCTTCTTAAAATTCTTCCTTCATTTCCATGGATTGCTAGCTGTAATTTTTCTTCTAAGGTTAGTGCAAACAGTGCTTTTTTAAAAGTACAGTTTTCTTTAAAGTGTTCTTTTTGCTTTCTCATAACATCTTATTCTGTTCCTCTATAGCTTGTGTCATAGTTTATAATTATAACTTCATTTGTGTGTTCACTTTTCACCAATATCCATAATAGTCTTTAAATTCTGTTCATGAGACCATGACTTTTTGTTCACCATATTTTCGTTAAATTTTATTAATTTTATTGGTACATTTTAGTTATAAAATATAATGACATTCATCATTGGAAATTTGCATCTTTACATAATCTGTCTTGGTACTTCTTTTTTCCCCATTTCCCTTCCCTCACTTCAACCCCTCCATCCCTCCCTATTTACAGACTTTGTTTCCATTTTTTCATTTTCTCATATTAATTCCATTCCCTTCTTTCCTTTCCCCTACCCCTCCCACTTCCCCTTCCCCTTTGCCCCTTTTCTTCCTATTTCACATTATCTATTATACCTTTTAGTCCTTATTTACACTTTCAGTTTCTCACACTAGAGAAACTATTCAGTATTTACACGTGTGTGTCCTATTTATTTCACTGAAGAGTATAGCTTCAGTGTGTATCCATTTAGCTACAAATGTCTAATTTCTCATTTTTTATGGCTGAGTAGTACTCCATTTTATATTAAAAAAAAACCACATTTTCTTACCAGTCTCCAGTTGATGTGCAATTAGGCTGTTTCCAAGTTTTAGCTATTACAAATTGTGCTGCCATGAAGATGGATGCACATATATCACTGTGGTATGATTGTTTTAATTCTTTGGGGAAGATACCCAGCAGGGGAATAGCTGGGTCAAATGAGACTTCTAGTCCTAGTTCTTTGAGGTATCTTACAGATTGTCACAGTGGTTGCACCATTGCACACTCCCACCAGCAATGGAGCAGTGTTCCTCTTTTCCCACAGTCCCACCATCATTTGTTATTGGTTGATTTCTTGATATCAGCCATTCTTTCTAGGGTGAGGTGGAATCTCAGCATTGTTTTCATTTGCATCTCTCGAATGACCAGTGATGTCGAACATTTTCTCATATGTTTATTTGCTATTTCTTCTTTGTCTGAGAAATGTCTGTTCATTTCAGATGCCCATTTTTGGATTGGGTCTTTAAATTTGGCAGGACTGATTTTTTTAAGTTCTTTATAGATTCTAGATAGTAGACCTTTGTCTGAGGACCAGCAGGTGAAACTTTTTTCCCACATTGGGGGTTGTCTCTTCACACTGTTGGTGGTTTCTCTTGCTGTGCAGAAGCTTTTTAAAAAGAAGAGATCCCACTTGTTGTTTGTGCTAGTTCATGGGCAACTGAGATTTTGTTCATAAAATCTTTTCCCACACCAATGTCTTCAAGAGTTCTGCCTAACCTCTGTTCCAGTCGGTTCGGTGTTTCTGTTTTAATATTTAGATCTTTAATCTATTTTGATTTTAGTTTAGTGCATGATGAAAGATACAGGTGTAGTTTTAATCTTTGGCAAGTTGAAACCCAACTTTTCCGGCACTAATTATTAAAGAATCTATCCTCCCTCCAGTGAGGGTGTTTGGCTCCTATGTCAAAGATGAGGTGGCTGAGTGTGTCTGGAGCTGTTTCTACATCTAATCTGTTCCACTGGTCCTCAAGTCTGTTTCTTTGCCAGTACC
>NW_004624748.1:6451601-6468139 GCF_000247695.1 Heterocephalus glaber | reverse complement strand
ATTCAACTTTGGTAATTCCTATGTATCTAGGAATCTGACCATTTCTTCTGCATTTTCCATCTTACTGGCGTATAGGTTCTTAAATTAGGTATTGATGATCCTCTGGATTTCTGCTGGGTCTGTTCTAATTTCATCCTTTTCATTCCTAATTGCATGGATTTGGGTCTTTTCCTTTTTCTGATAAAGTTGGCTAAGGGTTTGTCAGTTTTGTTTATTGTTTCGAAGAACGAACTCTTGGCTTCATTGATTTTTTTGTATCTTTGTCTTAGTCTTCATTGAATTGATTTCTGCTCTGATCTTTAGAATTTCCTCCCTTGTATGAGCTTTCAGTTCCTCCTGGTCTTCTTTTTCTAGAAGCTTGAGGTTCTGCGTCAGGTTGTTTAATTGAGCTCTTTCTGTTTTCCTAAGGTGAGTATTCACTGGTATGAATTTCCCTCGAAAGACTGCTTTCATTGTATCCCATAGATTCTGATATGTTTTATTGTCATTGTCATTTAATTGAAGGAACTGTCTGATTTCTTCTTTAATTTCCTCTGTGACCCATTGGTTATTCCGAAGTGTTTTGTTCAATTTCCATGTGTTTATGAAATTCTTGAGGTTTCTTTTGGTATTGCTGTCTGATTTCATCACCCTATGGTCTGTTAATATACAGGGGATAACTTCATTTCCTTTGCACTTATGTAAACATGTTCTATGAGCAAGTATTTGGTCTTTTGGAGAATGACCCATGTGCAACTGAAAAGAATGTGTATTCTGATTCTTTAGGGTGAAACACTCTGTAAACATCTGTTATGTTCATTTGTTCAAGAGTTCGATTGAGTTCTAGTATTTCGTTGCTTATATTTTGTCTAAGTTGTTGCTCTATCTATTTGTGACTGTGAGGTATTGAGATTCCCCACTACTATTGTATTAGTGCTTATTTGATTTTTCATGTCTGTTAGTATTTGTTTTATATAGTTGGGTGCACTAATGTTTGTTGCATATATGTTTATGATTGTCATCTCTTCCTGTTGGATTGTTCCCTGTACATGGATTTAGTGTCCTTCTTTGTCTCTCTTAATCAGTGTTGGTTTGACATCCAGTTGATCTGCAAAGAGGATAGCTACTCCTGCTTTTTTGTGTGTTTCTGTCGCACGGATTATTGTTTTCCACCCTTTAACTTTCAGTCTATGAGTTTCTTTTTGAATTAAGTGTGTTTCATGTATGTAGCATATTGTTGGATCTTGCTTCTTGATCCATTCTGCCAGTGTATTTTTTTTTATTGGTGCATTGAGACCATTAACATTGATGGTTATAACTGATATGTGTTGACTTATCATTGTCACAACTTTTTCTTTTTGTTGGATTCTCCCCCTTTGCATTTAATTTCTTGTGCCCCATGGATTCATTTTGCTGGGCTGCCTGGAGTTGTGATCCTCATTGTCTTTTCCTTGGATATTGTCTAAATTTTTTGGAGTGCTTGTTTGGTATTCATGAAGTTCCTAAGGTGCTCTTTGTCATGAAAGTATCTTATTTCAACATCAGTTTTGAAACATAGTTTTGCAGGGTACATCAGTCTGGGTTGGAGGCTGTTTTCCTTTAGGGCTTGAAATACATTACTCCAAGCTCTTCTTTCCTTGACGGTTCACATTGAGAAGTCTGTTGTGATTCTGATAGGCCTTCCTTTGTATGTGATTTGTTTCTTTTCTCTAACTGCTTGTAGAATTTTGTTTTCTTTTAAGTTTCTGGAATCTTAACTACTATATGCCTATGTGTAGATTTTTTTTTAATCAAGGCTATTTGGAGTCCTATATGCCTTACTTATCTGTGTGTCAAGTTCTTTTCCCCTCCTTGGAAAGTTTTCTGCCATCACTTCTGTTTACAGTTTTTTTATGTCATCTGCATTCTCTGGTTTCTTCATTGACTCCGATCAGTCTCATGTCGTTCTTGTTTGTGTCATCAGGCAGCTGCTGGATTGATTTCTCATGGTCCTTTAGTACTTTGCTTTTCCTAGTCACTAATTGCAATCTTATCTTCTATATCTGAAATTCTGTCCTCACGTTGGCTTATTTTGCTGCATAAACTTTCAGTGGAGTTTTTAATCTCCTGGAAATATGTTTGCATCTGTTTTATGGATTCCATTTGTTTCCTGTGTTGTGATTCCATCATGTTCCTTAGCTTGTCTATATTTTTATGTGTCCTCTGTAGTTTTATTAATCATGTCTTGCACTGTGGGCACAATCTCTGCTGTTATCTGATAAATTATTTCTGATTTCAGTTTTTCCAGAATCTCTTTTGTTGCCAGTTCAGGGAGTCCAGGTGGTTGAAAATCAGATTTTTCTTCTCTTTTCTCTTTGGGGTTGCTGTAGGTGATCTGTAAGTCTGGTTTTGAGACTTATTTTATGTGTCTTCTCCTTTCCAGGTGAGGGGTAGTGTATTGTGCTCTTAGTGCCTGTGCGACTCATCCCCTCTGCACTGGATGCAGTGGTACTGCAGCCGGGAAGGTTCACCTCCTCTGGGCTGGGGACAGCTCTGTTCCTTGGTGCTGGGTGTGGTGGTATGGCGGCCCGGAAGGTTCACCCCCTCTGCACTGCAGGCAGCTCTGTTCCTGGGTGCTGGACGCGGTGGTATGGCAGCCTGGAAGGTTCACCTGCTGTGTGCTGGGTGGTGCTCTGCTCCTGGGCATTGGGGACAGTTGTGTGGCACCCCGGAAGCTTCACCTCCTCTGTGCTGTGGGCAGCCCTCTCTTTTCTGGGAGCCTGGGAACGCAGCCCACACTGCTTGGTGGGCAGAGTCAGCGTCGAGGGCCTTTTTCACCATTTAATAATTAAGGCCTAACATAATGCTTGTTACATATTAGACTATCAATAATATATTTCAAATGTTTGTATAGACATATAAATAAACACATTGTATAAGAATGGCAACAGACTTATGGACAAGTTAATGAGATGACACAGAAGAGACTTTTCTTATGTTTATTCATTTTTATTAGTACATATTTACAGTACAGTATTTTTATATTCATTTCCGGGAGAGTAAGTAGGTACCTGTACTTGACATATCTTTTTATTCTCTTTCCTCTCCTTGCCCAACCTCCCCACCTCTATCTCTAGATTTCTTTGTCATTTGTGAAAGATCTATTTCCTTGTTTTCTATTGTCTATAGTTTATTTTTTAAAAGTACTTATACTTTGGGGTTCTCATATAAGAGAAGTTCTGCTGTAGTTAAGCTTGTGCATCTGATTTATTTCACTTAACACCGTGTTAAGAGTCATCCATTTTTTTTTACAAATGAGTCAAGTCTATCCTTCTTTATTGCAGAGAAGTACTCCATTATGTATACATACAACATTTTCTTTATCCATTCATGTGTTGATGGATATATAGGCCCACTTCCAAGATTTAGCTATTATGAGTTGTGCTGTGATAAATATGGACATGCGTGTGTCACTGAGGTATGATGTGTTTAACTCTTTGGGGAAGATATCAAGAAGGGGAATATCTGAGTAGAATAGAATTTCTATTTTTAGTTTTCTGAGGGATTGCCATAGTGATTCACATAGTGGTTTACTAATTTTCATTGCCAGCAACTGTGTAGACGGGCTCCCCCACCCAGTTGTGCCAACATTTGTTATGGTTTGATTTTTTTATGATAGCCAGGTTTTAGAGTAAGAAGAAATCTCAGTGTTGTTTTTTTTGCATTTCTCTGATGACCTGGGATGTTGAGCATTTTTTCATGTATTTATTGGCCATTCATACTTCTTCTGAGAAATGGCTGTTAATTTCAGTTGCCTATTTTTTATTGGGTCTTTTATTTTAGGGGTGTGATTTTTTTTGAGCTCTTTGTAAATTCTAGATATTAATCTTCATGATCATCTCAAGAGATGTTTAAAAAGCCTCTGACAAAATCCAGTATCCGGCCATTGGAGCCGGCTTGGCTTGTGAGCCCCGCTGAGGAGCCAGAGCTCAGACCGCAGTTGTTGCCGCGTTGCCTCCTGATCTGTGGCCCTTCAGCAGCATAGCGTGCAGGGCAACACTGAAGCGGCCCATGGAGTTCCAGGCGGTGCTGCTGAGTCCCGGTTCCCCAAAATGGCGGCGCTGCACCCCTCTGCCCGGTCCCACTCCGGGCCTCAGGCCCCCGGATGCTGAGTTGCTGCTGCCACTTCAGAAAAAGACCCCGCCACAGACTCTACAGCAGCCCACCCCGCCCGGCAGCAAGCGGTGCCTTCCAACTCTGGAGCAAATTTTTCAGAACATAAAGCAAGGATATAGTCGTTATCAGAGGTGGAGACATTTAGAAGTTGTTCTCTATCAGAGTGAAGCTTGCGCTTCAGAAAGCTAGCCTCACTCCTCAGCACTCACGGTACCTAGTTCTCCAGGTTCTTCCCGGATGAAGAAGGACCAGCCCAGCTGTACCCTTTGACAAGTTGGAATAATATGTGAGAGGCTCTTAAAAGACTATGAAGATAAAATTCGAGAGGAATATGAGCAAATCCTTAATATCAAATTAGCAGTGCAGTATGAATCTTTTGTGAAATTCACACATGATCAAATTATGGGGCGATATGGGACAAGGCCAACAAGCTATGTATCCTGAAGCTTTCTTGCATAGCTGGGTACCAGGTTTGACCTCAAGAGATGATTGCTGTACACTTTTTGCAACTGGTTTAATATCACATTTCAGCTCCAAACTGTGCATCCTGAGAACACTTAAATGTTTCTGCAGCTCCATTTTATACAACTTGAAAGACCTTAAAATTTTCTGGTTGGCACAAGCATATCTTTCTTTTCTGCTCATCCAATAAACAGCTCTGCCCTATTGTGATAGATATTCCAAACAAAAATACCTGAAGCAGCAGTTTAGCAAAATATGCCTTCAGTGGCACTCAACAAATGGAGTTTCCCCAAGCACAGTTCTGTAAGAAGTGTGTGTGAGAGTGTGTGTATATATGTGTGTGTATATTTTAAGTTATCATTTGTATTGTGCAAATTTTTTTGATCTTGGGCATTCTGGCTGTGAATTGATGCATGACAATTATGGTTAAAAACATTTGCTTGGTCTACAGAAGATCATTAATGTTTTGTGAGCATATAAGTTGTAACAGTGGATTGTTTTATGTGTAGGTATTATTGTTAAATACAGGGACTGTTTCCAGGCACAAAATATGAATCGTAAGTTAGGATAGACATTAAGTGTGATTATGATGATAAAGCAAAGATCTGCGGTCCTAGATCTCCAAAATATGGTGAGAAATTAGAACAAACTGGATATAGGCCTTGATACATGGACTCTGCCTAGCCTGTTAGAAAAATACTTTGACTCCAAGCCTTAAAATACCCCATGGAGTCGGCACTCACCTCATTCACACAGAGAGCTCCCTGGATACTGAGCCTCTAAAAGGAAAAGATCTCCCCTAGAGCGGGAGAGTAACATAGGTGAGTACAGGACTAGGCCAGGCCCTGGCAGCACTGCTACTTGGGAGGAGCCACTTCACTTTTGTATCAGTTATTAAAATAGAATTCAGATCCTTTAGTCAGGTTCCCCCAAACACTTTCCTGAGATGTCCATGTTCAACCGCTTGAGCTTTGTTTTGGCAGCCTCTTGCCCGACATTGCTTGTAGGCTGTTCTTCACCTTGTTTCCAAGGCTGGGGAACAGAAAGTAGCTTCTGTTTTGAGGAGGTGGAAGTTAAGTATACATTTATTTTTTACTGTGACTTGTGCAGGACCTCATTTTACAAAATGCTTTGTTTCCTTTATTGTTTCTGGAAAGGAAAGTTCTATTAAAATTGTTTTAGTTTGAATATAGAATAGTTTTTTTTAATTACAGCTTATTTTGAAAAATTCTCAGTTAAATTCAAAATTATGCCAATACCTTTCAAACTAAGGTAATGCTCAGAGACAAAATGTTCTGATCAAATGGCTTAGAGAAATTTCTGGAATATACACATACGAAGATTCCTTATTAATGAATGTCTTTGACTTAAATCTCACCCAAAACTGCAACATTATTCTTTGTACATTTTCATTATATAGTGTTAACAAGCTTAGCTGCAAACAAATAAAATACTTAAGCTATCAAAATCCAGTATCCATTATTGATAAAAGTCATGAAGAAAATAGGTATAGAAGGAACTTATCTCAATCTGGTAAAAGCCATTTATGACAAACCTACTGCCAGCATCATTTTAAATGGGAAGAAATTGGAAGCTTTCTCCCTAAAATCAGGAACAAGACAAGGATGTCCACTACCACCACTTCTTCTTAGTGTACTCTCTTTCCCTGAAAATAAGACCTAGCCAGAAAATACTCATTCTTGAAAACTAGAGATCAAAAGTACCAGCCCCAATCAGCCTATCTTGCCTCACCTGCCAGGAAAGGACTTTTTAAAAACAATGCTGATTGCACAAGATGTAGCAACAGGAATCATTAAGTGGGATCCTATAAAATTAAAAAGCTTCTGCATAGTGAAGGAAATAATCAGTACAGTGAAAAGAACCTACAGAATGGGAAAAAATTGTGCTAGGTGCACTATGACAGAGAAGAGACTTTTTGAAGTACTGTCTGCACTAAATTTTGAAACATCTATTTCATAGGACAGGCATTTTAGGGAGTGGGAATAGCATATACAAAGGCGTGGAAGTTTGAAATACCATAATATATCTGGGGAACCATTAGCAACTCTAATGATTGAAGTGTAAGAAACAGCAGTGAGGGAGAATAGGTATTAGAGGCTTGGTATGCCCTTGTGCATGATGTAAATTATGGAATAAATGGGTTATAAGCAGGAGTAAAGGTAAAGTCAGACTTGATTTTTACAAGTTTATGTTAGTAGTTTGTGAGGGTATGGACTGAAGAGGACAGAAGAAGATGATGAATAGACCTGTCCTTCTCTTCTTCTTAATCATGGTACAGATTAGAATCACTTGGTGAATTTTTTTTAGAGTTCATATGTATAGGCTTTACCGAAGACATCAAGTAAAGAATCTGTGGACTGATCTATTGCAGTAATTTAGTTGAAAGATGCTAAAGGTCTGAACCAAGAGAGTAATGGTAGGAATGAGGTAGCAAGAATAGGCTTGATAAATATTTGATGAATTCATATTTACAGTCTTGTTCTTTGAGCATTTATTAAGACCACATCTAGTAAACAGTAGGGTATCAGGCCCCTAATAGATTTGGGAATCATCAGGTAGAGTTAAAATCATAAAAATAGATGTGACTGACTGAAGTGAGGGTATATCATAGCAAGAATGGGTGGCAAGGGCCAAAATCTGGCATTTAAGGGCTGTAGAAGTTAGATTGTAATAAAGGGAGTTTTAGAGGGTGAAGCCAAGAAAACTGAAATGGGTGGTGAGTTTCAGGAAAGAGCACGTGTTGGAGTCTCAAATGCATCAAGATAGTTGTCAGTACAAATGAGAAAGGTCTTTTGGTTTTAGCAGTTGGTCATTTATTGCTTTGGTCATTGGAGCTTCAATAGATTAATGGGCATAGAAGCCACAGAAGTTGCATGGCAATATGTTTGAAAGGATACCAGTTTAGAGATACCAGTTTAGAGAGGTGTGGCTGAGAGCATTGAACATGTCTTACTAAATAATATTGAAAGACCCTTTCAGCCCTAAACATTGTACAGTGTCTCAGATGTGCTTGCTGCTCTAAAATTGGAACATTTTTATGCTATAACACACACACACACAAACCCTGTAGAATTACAGAATTAAAGAGATCTTTAAGAGAGATCTTTTAATATTACTCAGGACTTAATATCCTGTCTTCTTGAAGATCTCTGTAAAGGAGACTCACTTGATTCTACAAAAGTTACTAAATATCTTGCTGTCTTTATCACTAGTTTGACCAATTCATGTTTTATTAATAATTAGTTTTACTAGTAAATCAGTTGTATAATTATAAAAACTTATTGATTATGAATACTTCAAGATTTAAGTGAAATGTATTTCCTTGTAAACCATGGTGTAATAAGCTTTTTTTAAAATGAGGCCTCAGTTTGGGGAATTTTTAAGGATAAATGGGGGTGACCATGTGTTAGAAAAAAAAATTTTTTTTGGTACTGGGGATTGAACTCTGGACCTTGTGCTTGAGAGGCAGGTGTCAGCACCACTGGGCTAAATCCCTGGCCCTAGTAAATATTCTTAACTTGAGAGATAGAGGCATTTTTTTTTCTTTTATTACTTAACATTTCTTCTCTTTTTTCTGCTCTAGGACTGTTATGAATACTATTCAACAATTAATGATGATTTTAAATTCATCAAGTGATCAACCATCAGAAATTCTGATTTCCTATTTCAATGTAAGCCATATATGAAACATGATATTTTGTGATATCTTGGTGTAAAAATTTAAAATTAGAAGGCTATTTTTAAAACATTTATCTCCCATCCAACATGTAATTATCCATTATCTTCTTATATCTTATTTTAATAGTATTAATTTATTTAGATATAGTTATATTTTCTTATGTTTACCATTTGCCTTGTTTACCATTCCTTCTTGTACCTTAGACTTCCTTTCTGAGATCTTTTTTTTCTTCTTCAGATATATTCTTTAATAATTCTTTTAGTTGGGGCCGGGGATTTAGCTCAGTGGTTTCACTGCCTGCTGCGCAAGCGCAAGGACCCAAGTTCGATCCCCGGTACCAAAAAAAAAAAAAAATAATAATAATAATAATTCTTTTAGTGAGGTTAGTTTGGGATGAAAATTTTTTTTGTCTGAAAATGTCCTTACCTTTGTTTTCTATGGGATGATTTAGCTGGATTTTCAATTCTAGTTTGATATTTACCTTCTCTCTATTCTTTCAAGAATATAAAATTGTTGATATTCTAAGATGTGAAATTTTTGAATGGCAATGTATATATTACAAGAAAATTATAATTGTAATGTTAGAAAGTTTATTTTCTAGTGTATAATATTTTGAATGTATTTGACTTGTAAAAATATCAATATTTATAGTTGGTAAGAATTGTTTGTGATATGTTTTGGTATGACAATATGAATTAGTAAATGCTATATCATACTATTCATTTTAATATATCATCCTGTGATGTGTTTTAATTATTAAAGTTGATATAGCCCAACTCCAAATGATACATATCCATTGGAATTTCATTTGTAATTGCTTCTCCATCTAGTGTATCTGAAATCGTAGTTAAATGATTTAGCTAATTCTTGCCTCTTTTTAAAGATAGTTTTAATTTAGGGAATGATACTAAGCTCAATTCTTAGTTTTCTTTGTTTTTGGTGGTGGTGGGGTAACATACACCCTAATATAATTTTTAATTGAAGATATTTTCTGAGAACATATTTTGAATGGAAGGTCTAGCAACTCTCTTCCCTAGCCTAGCAATGGAAAATTTAGGTAATGGTTTCTTAGTTGTACTCAAATATTTTTTGGTCACTAACATCCAGTGAAAAATCTATTGTCCACTTATTTTCTGTACTTGTGTTTACCTTGTTATTGTGGAAGTGTTCTCACATTTTTATAAATAATTGAAACCTTTACTATGAATGAAAATTTTAAGTCTGATTAAGCAGTATCCTCAATATTGATTTCTGCTTATATTTCTTAAAGAATTGCACAGTGAATCCAAAAGAAAATATTCTGAAAAGAGTGAAGGATATTGGACACATCTTTAAAGAGAAATTTGCTAATGCTGTTGGACAGGG
Organism: Heterocephalus glaber; assembly: GCF_000247695.1. The sequence goes on along the minus strand of NW_004624748.1, from coordinate 6,458,478 downwards.
ATGTGTTGAGATTGGATCACAGGTAACTTGAGCTCATTTTTATTAGTGCCACTATATAGCATTTTAAAGGCACTCTCTGTCCAGACTGTACAAATACTCTAATAGTATTTGTCTAATCGTATAAAATACTGGCAGATAGTATATCCCAGCTGCCCACATATGCTGTTATTTACAGGAAACTTTATGGGAAACTACTTCCCACTTAAAACAAAAGTGCATATGCCAATTGTAGAAACTGTGGAAATTAGGAGTAAAAGAAATTAAAATCTTACACTCAATTTTTTATTTATATACTTTGACTTCTACATGTATGAATATTCATATATACATTTGTGCATGAAGTTATAGCATTTATGCCATTTCTCAGTGGTATTATTTCAGGAAATCTAAAGTAAAAAATAAAATCAATACATTGGGTAAGAATATGGGCTCTGGATTTAGTCTGGGTTTATATCTGGTTCTGCTATTATCTGTGTGATGTTGAATATGTTGTTTAACTTCAGTGAAATTCAGATTCTACTTTTGTTCTGCTTTACTATGTGCCATTAATGAAGGTGGTATGTAAAAATAAATTTGCAAATTGTAATTCTCTGAACACATTCATTCTAGTTCACTGAGGTTATATTTTGGTGCCACCAGTGTATTTAGCAAGTATACTAGAAATTTCTTTTTGGTTGCACGTGACATTTGTGCTCTTAATTTAGATTGAAGGAATATGGTCTGTATGTGCATATAAGTGTATGGAACTCAAATTTGGTTATTCTTTCAACTGATAGAAACTAGTTATTTGATTAAAACGTTTTGCTAATAAGGTCAGTTTTGTGTGGTTTTTGCACGTGCAATTTATACTAAGTTTTATAGGCAAAGACTATTCTCTTAATCATAAAAATGTAAAATGCTTAAAATAGTACTGGGTATATAACCTATCCTTGATGTAGACTGAAGGGGAATAAAGGAAAATCAAGTAGCAGACCTACCCTCATGATAATTTATTGGTAATGTTAGCTATCACTTTATACATAGATCTTGTTTTAGACAAGCTACCTTTTTGTGTTCTTTTAGTAGCCATATTCTTAATAAGGGTATTAAAAAGTGTATTTCAAGAAAAAATTTACCATAAATTAATAATTATCATGATTTTCTAAAATATTGTGATCTTATTCTTCTTTATAGCGATACAAACTTGGAGTCCGATTGTACTACCGAGTGATGGAATCCATGCTTAAATCAGTAAGTTAAAAAGAATATAATAGAAAAGTCCTCAATACTGACACATAAGGTTTCATTTAAACTCTTTCTGAAATTATCTGTTTTAGGAAGAAGAACGATTATCCATTCAAAATTTTAGGTAAATTTTTTAGTTTTAGTAGGAATATTTCTTCTTTTTATAAAAGTAAATATTTTAAATTATTCTTTTTTTTTTTTCCTTTAGCAAACTTTTGAATGACAACGTCTTTCATATGTCTTTATTGGCCTGTGCTCTTGAAGTTGTAATGGCTACATATAGCAGTAAGTTAAATTTTAGTAAATAGACATTTTAGTTCAATTTAAAGTTTTAAAGAAACCTCCAGTGTGTTGTGTTTTTTGGAAGGGGGTTTTAAGGAGAAGAAAGATATATTTTAGATCATTATATTCTGAAGAATCTAACTGAATGACATAAAAAATTTGAGTGGCTTATTATCTGAATCATTTCAAGTCACTTTAAGGATGATATTTCCTTAGGCTTCTATTCTGAACTTACTGAATCTAGGAAATCCCTTCAAAGAACTGTAAGATTGTTAAGTGCCAAAATAGCATTAAAGAACAGCCAGTTGCCATCTTTATGGCCATGACAATAAAGATTAGAGCTGGAATTCTCCAAACTTTGGTTCTTTTTAAGCCAACTATGAAAATTTAGTAATTTACTGCTAAACAGAACAAAGGCTGATAAGTATTTTTTAAATATAATTAAGTATGTAATTTTAAATAATTTAAAATATTATTTAAAATTTAACTTGAAGTATGTTACAAATGTTTTTTAAAAGTTTTGCTTGCAGAGGAACATTTTTCTAAGGATACAAATACATAACAAAAGAGTAACTTTAGTAAACACATATGGAAAACTGAATCCTCATTAATAGCTAATTTTAAAGAAAAACCCTTTTGTAACTAATGAAATTAGCAAAATCTTCATGCATCTTACCCTTTTTCCACCAAGGATTAATGAGCACTAAAATGGATATGGGAGGGAATTTCTGGTAAGATTTTAAGCCTGTCCGTAATAAAAGTTTAGGATATTCAGACCTTTCAAATTTTTTAAAATCCATGAGTGTTTTTTCTACGAAAAATATAGGTACACATACAGTCAAAATTTGAAGACTATGTTTGGGGAGTCTGTATACTCCAGAATAAAAAATTCTGCTCCAAATAAAAATAGTTTAACCTTGCTACAATATTTAAGACCTTCCAAATAAAAATACTTAGTTCAAGTCTTAACATTTCATATCTATACATTTTTTCTTTCATTTTTAGGAAGTACATCTCAGAATCTTGATTCTGGAACAGATTTATCCTTCCCATGGATTCTGAATGTACTTAATTTAAAAGCCTTTGATTTTTACAAAGTGATTGAGAGTTTTATCAAAGCAGAAGCCAACTTGACAAGAGAAATGATAAAACATTTAGAAAGATGTGAACATCGAATCATGGAATCCCTTGCATGGCTCTCAGTAAGTAACTAGCTAAAATAAAGAGACTCATATGCATATGGCTAATAAATTATCTGTTAGAAGTATATCTTAACATCTACCTTAAGAGCAAATATAAAATTTAATGAAGAATGTTTTTTTATTTTATTTTTTTATTTTTTAAAAATTCTTTTATTGGTACATTTTAGGTATACAATACGTTTACATTTATCATTGGGTACTTGTACCTGTACATGATGTATCTTGGGTTCTTATTTTTTTCCCCATTACCTGTGCGCCCTTCACCCCCTCCACCCTTCCCTATTTACATAGATTTTGTTTCCATTTTGTTTCTTTTCTCATAATTTTTCCTTTCCCTTCTTTCCTTTCCCCTTTCCCTCCCACCACCCCTACACCTTTGGACCTTTTCCTGTTTCAAATTATCAGTTATTTGTTTTAATCATTTTAATCCTTATTTACACTTTCAGTTTCTCACACTAGAGAAACTATTCGGTATTTATTATTGTTTTAGTTTATAACACTATTCAAGCCCAGGAAACAAGTGGAATATTAAAATAGTTTTATTTGAATTCCCCAGACCATCTTATATGGTGATGTACTTAGGAATACCTTTTCTTAAAACATAGCACTATAAAATAAAGCCCAAATATGTAAAGTATGTAGGTAATTCATTTGAAGTGCAAATGTTATTATTGATTTAAATGTCTATTCTTAAATTTCAACAAATTTAAATTTTTGAGATTATACTATTTAGATAATTTAAAGGTACATTTTTTTCTTGTTTGATTTAGTAGGATTCATTTTTTTTAGTAGAATTCATTTTTATTCCATCATTAAATGTAGTACAAACATCTATACTATTGTTCAATTATTAGTATTATTTAAAGGATTATTAGGGTCCAAATTGTATTTTTTAGGTATTCTATTTATAACATTTAAGTTATTGGTAATGCTTTTGTTTTAATAAAAGTGACATTTTCTATGTAGTAATTGTAAAATATTAATTAACATCCTGTTATGGTCTTCAAATTTGTGTAGTTGGACAATACTTTGTGAATCATCATATTTGTAGATTAATGGTCGGTTTCTTTAGAAACTGTGTTGCATGCTAAGCATATTTAGGTTAAGGGCCAACCTGATGCTCAAAAATTTTTTAAATTTTGGAGCATTTGCAATTTTGGACTTTTAGATTAGAATGCCTAACCAATAAAGTCTGTGCAAATATTCCAAAACCTGAAAAATTCCAAAATCTAGGACATTTTTGATCACAGGCATTTTAGATAAGGGATATTATATATTTTTTAATTTATGCCAACTTATATAAATGGTAATAAAAATTAAGACTTCAGTTACATTAGAAGTATGCAACTTTGTAACTTTTTGATGTTTTCAATATTCATTGGCTAAGTGATAACTCATTTCTTACTGTTTTCTCATATTGTCATATAGACAATGCATAGAAAGAAGTACAGAAAATTGATAGAAAAATATGCTGCTATTATTGAATTTGGTAACTGTAGGACTTCCACTTGATAAGAAAAGGAGTGATTAGAAGAAAAATTTTGAAACTTTGGAGATTAAATAAAAGTAGTAAAAATAAATAGATAAATAAAATTTAAAAATAAGTGCTGTTTCAGAGACTTATGTGTCTTCTCTATAAATTGAAATCAGAACATTACTATATCATCTGAAAGGGACTAATCTTGTTTCTTTTAAATGATTTTATTTCTATAAACATACATTTATTAAATGTCTGCTGTGTACCTTGTATTGAAGTAGACATTGTGAGGATACAAAAAGGATAAAGACTCTGAAAATTGAAGAGGAACTAATAGAAATTGTTTCCAACATTGCTTGTACTCAGGCCTGCTTAGCTCAGTTATAGCATTCAAGGACTCTAAATATTATTTCTTTATTTTTGAGAATTTTTGGAGAAAAATGACATGTCTAAAGTTTGGAAAAGAATGTAATTTATGATACGATGATGTGGAAGTCAAGGGGCTGTGAATATAAACCCTAAATGTGATACCTCTAAGAGATAAAACAATACAGGACTTGTATTTAGTGATATATTATCAATATTTGGACTTTATATTACTTTTTTAATATAAAAAACCTCGGGCGGTATTGGATAACTTTGTGAAGCTAAATCATGCCTCACAAACAGGACACTGTGTGTGTATTCTCACTGTGAGAAAAATTGGCATTATAGAGAATGGACATGGCAGATATATTTGAACTTTGACCAACTTTACTTTATTTGAAGTATAATGTATATACAAAAAAGTATATATTTCAAGTGATAGTTCGATGACGTTTTCACAAATTGAGCACACCTGTATAGCCAATACCTGTATCAAGACCCATAGCAAGCTTTCATAGTCTTTTGATTCTATATCACAATAAAAATTATTGATTAATTCTGTAGGTTAATGGGAACATATTCATACAGTATTATTGACTAAGGGAAACATCAAGTGAGGTACTATCTACCTCCCACCTCTCTCTCTTTTTTTTTTTTTTTTTGGTGGTGGGGATTGATGGGGATTGAACCCAGGGCCTCTCACATGGTAGGCAGATGCTCTACTACTGAGCTACACTCCACCCTACTCCCCTAATAATTTAATGAAAGGAAGAACACCACTATATTTTTAATAATTCTGTAGGGAAATAAGTTCAACATCTTTGCTTGACAGTCTTGAGAAATAAATCAAGAAGGAAAGAGCACACTTCTGTTTCGTTTCATCTCAAGGAGATTAGTAGGCAATAAATAAGTATATAATGATGGGACATTCTATTGGAAAATCTACTAAAATCTCATTCCCTGGAAATTTTAAAGGTTAGAAATGATTTAGAATGTACCAAACCAAAGGGTTAAGTTATATGACTTGCAGGTATTTTGTTAAATCTGTTAAATTCATAATGCTAGTAGGTGATGAAATCTTAGTTTTCTTCAATAAATCTATATAAACCAAGTTATATTGGGTACTTTATTCTCTAAATGGTCTCTCTCTTTCCTGTACTTCTGTGGGCTCTTGCTATTGATCTCTCATCTATTACCTTAAGGCCTCTTTTCTTACATCAGCCAAAGAAATCTTAAAATGCAGATCTTGTGCTAATTCCTCAGATAAAAATTTTCTGTTGGGGACACATTTATCTGATGATGATGGAAAAATGAATGCATGATGCCCTGAAAAAAAAAAAGTCACTGTACAACCTGTACATAGTACAGAAAGCAGCAGCCTGCAGTCAGGAAAGGGAGAACAGGAAGACTACTTAAGAAGGGGAGGAAGGGAACTGTGAGCCTGTGGGGAAGGAGATTTGTAGTGTGGGGCTAAGTGCTGGATGTGTGGGGAAAGTCCATAGTGTGGGGAGAAGGTGCCAGTGGGAAAACTTGGAAGAGCTCTTTGACCAAGGAGGCTAGAAACCTGAAGCTGGAAAAACTTTAACACCTGAAGAATGTAGAGGAACTTTGCAAGGGAAAGAGCCAGAGAAAGGGAGCCCAAACTGTGTTGACCCACATCTCTGACAGAAACCTGAATCATTGCTATGTGTAACCAATGTGACAGACTCAAACATCTGAACTGTGACTGGAGTTGCTGCCCAATGAACTGTGTGTATAGTTCAAGTTTAGCAAAGATAATTGCTTGTGAAACAAACAAAACCCCCAAAACTTATTTGAGAAAAAAGCATCCATAATCTTCACAATATAACATGGATATAATTCTGAAATTTCCCAAATATAAAGAAGGCCAGAGGAATCAAGTGCATGTTTTTAGAATGGGGAGCTCTAGGTCAACTATTTTTTGCCTCAAAGACTTTTTTAGAAGCTTTGTCTCTTCCTTTTTTCTTATGTCACCAGTTCAGAGTGGGGACTGATTCCCTAGGAGTACCTGAAACCACTCCAGGGAGTCTATAAGATAAAACTATTTTCATACTACTATTAAGATACTATTGGGCCAGGAATTTAGCTCAGTGGTTTCGCCGCCTGCTGCGCAAGTGCAAGGACCCGAGTTCGATCCCCGGTGCCACAAAAAAAAAAAAAAAATAAAGCAAAACTTTGGGCCGGGGATTTAGCTCAGTGTTTTCACTGCCTGCTGTGCAAGCACAAGGACCTGAGTTCGATCCCCGGTACCAAAAAAAAAAAAATTACCATCTTGAACCACTTTTAGTGTGTAGTTTAGTAGTGT
>NW_004624748.1:6436444-6451501 GCF_000247695.1 Heterocephalus glaber | reverse complement strand
AAAAAAAAAAAAAAAGATACTATTTACATTTCTTTAGTCTGTTGTCATTCAAGTTGATGATGTAAAACTGTTGACACCTTTCCATGATTTAAGGTAGTGGCACCAAAATGGTTAGTAGTCAATTATATTCTTTACCACTGCATACTCCTATTTAAAAAAAAACAAAGTGTGTCAGCTTCATTTAAGAAGGCTCTTGGTGAAGCAGTTAAAGAGTACTAATTTTATTAAATCTTCACTTTGCATATAAATATTTTTTATCATTCAGTATGATGAAATTGAAGTGTGTGTAAAGCTCATACCAAAGTGTGATAGTTGTCTTGAGGAGAAGCATTAGTATTATTAGTTGTTGTAAACTGAGGTAGTCACTCTTTTCAAGAAACACATCATTTACTTGTAAGTCTGACAAGCATAATTGTTTAGGCATAAGTATTTGGCAGAAATTTTCTTGAAAATAAACAAAGACCATTTTACTTTAAGGAACATAACTGACATTGATGGTTGCCAATGTGTTTTCAAGTGAAAATTAAAACCCAAGAAAACCTGTATCTACCACTGTAAACTTGGTAACTTCAAAGACTTCTCTGATGAAATCAGTGATGATATCAGTGAATGTGATTGTTTTTGTTCTATAAAGAGCTCTGTCAGCATTTGGGAGATCTACAAAATTCAGTGAACCAGTATTACCAAATGCCTAATATATCATGTAAATCATGCGTAAGAGATTCATTAAAAGTTTAAGATAGACCGTGGATTTTAGGTACTTAGAATATAAAGTGTATTTCTGCGCATTGACTCTGATTCCATACTGCAGTTAATCTTTAAGAAACAATTATTTGTTGAGTTTTGATGTAGTTTCAAGAAAGATAACCATGCTTTCATAACAGGCTGTTGAAATACTCTTATTTTCCAGCTGAGGCACGGTTTGTTTGTTTTGTGTACTTCAACCAAAACATATTACAACAAAGAAATATAAAAACAGATATGAGAATTCAGGTCTCTTATTAAACCAGATATTAGCAAGTGTATAAAACAGTACCAGTGTTTCTAATTCTTTTTTATTAAAAGAATATGATTATTTTTTTGGAAAATGTTAGTTGTGTTAACATATTGTTGAAAATAACTCAAATATTCTTAAAACTTGGCTTTAATTAAATTTTGATTAGAATTTGAGTACTAATAGTAGATACTGATAAATGTAACTCACATAAACAAAAGCTCTTTGTAATTTTAAGAATGTAAAAAGGTTGTAAGTCCAAAAATTTTGAGTATGCCTTGCCTGTACTCTCCATTCAGACTTGTCTGTTTCGTTATTTGTGAAACCATGTTTGTTTCTGCTAGTCCTTGAATTTTGAAATGCTTTTCCCTCCTTTATTGTGTTTACTATCTATACTACCTACTAGTCATTTATAAACATTGTATCTTATTATATGTGCATATTGCTTGTTAGGTGAATCAACATATATACAGCAGTTAATTACATAATGTAAATAAGGAACAAAGGAGTCAACTTATGATGACACCCAGGTTTCTCACTTATGTAGCTAAATGGATAATAGTGTCATTCTTTTAAATGAGATATTTAGGATTGGATGAGATTTTCTTTGGAGAATAACTTCCTTTTGATAGTGTTTGAAGTAATTATAGGTCGTTCAAATAGAGTTGCCATATAGTTTTTTAATATATGTGTTAGGAATAGTTTTTTAATATGTGTGTTTAATATATGTTGAGGTTAGGAAGAAAGCTACACTAGGAATATGGATTTGAGAGCTTCTGTACACATATAATGAAAAGTTGCTATTCTTTACTGACAGTTTACTTTGTGCCAGCCACTTTAGTGAGTAGTTCTTATAATGTTATTGAATTTTCATAATAATCCATGAGGTAGTGATAGTCTAGATGAGAAAATGAATATCTTGAGTTTAATAACTTGCTTGACACTACACAAGCTAAATGACAGTGCAATGATTTGAACCAGCCTTTCTGGCTTCAATATTCTTAATCCCTGTGTTTTACTGAGTAACTGAAGTTTAGAGAATGGAAAAGTCACCTAAGAGGCAAGGGTAGTGTGAGAAGAAGGCTGAAGACAAACCCAAGGAGCTCCGACATTTAAAGAAGGCACTGAAGACATTCATTCTTGAATACAAAAAAGATTCAAATAGAACAACCAGAGAACTAGGAGGAAAGTAGGAAAAGTGGTGTCATGAAGAAAGAGCATTGCCAAGTCTGGAGAGTGCTTGCTGTTTCAGACATTGTAGAACCAGCCAGTAATTGAAAATTTCTAGCAACAAGGAATTTCCTGGCGATATGGTAGTAGCAAAGACTGTTCAGCATAGTGGGGAGAATAAGAGGAGATGTGAATGACAGATAAAGAAGTGGAGACAGTAACTGTAGATGGCTTTTACCAGAATTTTGCCTGAGGAGGGAACTACAGATATACCAGAAGTGAAGATAAAGCTTGGAGAATGTGAGGTGAATAGATTATTTTTTTCCCATTAAGTTTATTGGCACATTTTAGGTATAAAATACAGTTCCATTCATCATTGGGATCTTGTACCATTACATGAGTATCTTGGTTCTTGTTTTTTCCCCTTCCCCTGCCCTCCCTTCACCCCCCCTTCCCTATTTGCAAAGACTTTGTTTCCATTTTTTCCTTTGCTCATATTTTTTCTTTTCCTTTCTTTTCTTTCCCCTACCCCTCCCACTTCCCCTACTCCTTTAGACCTTTTCTTCCTATTACACAGTATCAATTATACATTTTTAAAATTACAATATCAAGATGTAGAAGACCATTACCACAGATCTTACAGAATTTAAAAGGGTATAGAAAACATATTACAAAAATCTTTTTTGAAATAACTTTGATAACTTCTAAGAAGTATCTTGGAAGACAAATTATTTTTTTAATGGAAGTGATGGGTTAAATTTTTATAGAACCATTAGGTGTGTTCTTTATTCCTGGGAAACAATTTAGTGGCTTAAAACAACCATTTTGGTTTGTTCAGGATTTTTTGGGTTGGGAATTTGGGAAAACTTGACTGGACAGTTATCTCTGATCCACTTCCAAGATGCTTCTATACTTCCAAGTCTGGCACCTTTCTGCTCCTCTGTTCACATTTCCTTTGCTCACTTCTGTCCTCCCTCTTCCTTTCCCAGATCCACACTGCATAATATCCTCTTGGCCCTCTTATGTGAGAAGCTATTTCTCATAGTATTTTGGTGTTAGGGTAGTCACATTCCTTATAAAGCAACAGGCTTCTGAAAGGCTTCTAGGAGTTCTCTTGCTGGAAGCTATTCATTTGGTCGAAGCAGTCATTCATTGGGCTTGCCCAGATTCAGAGGATGGGGAAAGGCACAGTCCCATTTCAGAAGAGGATGCGGGATGGGAAATACTGCTGTGGCAAAAGAGAAAGAATGAGGGCAACAGCAAGTAAGGTAGTGTGTGGTTGCCATGGCAAGAATTTGAGGAAATTGCTATTTGATGACTTTTAATTATTGAAAGAGAGCAGAGGCGTTTGCTGAGGGTGAGTAGGTGGAGGTGGGATGGGGAGTACAAAGTGATACAATTAAAAGTTTGAGGAGTGTGTATGTGATTTGAAGTTGTTGTTGTGAAGACTAATAGAGAAGCAGACTGGTGAAAAGACTGCACTAAAGCTTTAAAGGCAATTTTGAGGGTAGAAACCATTTGTAGTGCCCCCAGATATGTGTTTTCCCCCCAGCATCACCTAGTAGCCAAGACTGGGATTAGAAAACATGAACAGTAGATTGAAGTAGGCATTGGAGGAAGGCGAGGCAGATGCAATAGAATGATAATGAAGCAGGGAAGTTGAGGATTTTAGTCATAGAATAATTAGAATGTTATGGTTTAGAGTTTTCAGCTGTATACCAAGGATATGAGGAGACTGGTAAAGTATAGGTTTGAAGAAACAGAAACTTTTAATGAGGTTTCATAGATGCAGTGAAGCAACTGTGAGAATGAAAGGTAAGAGATTTTAGTCAGTCGTTTAATTTTAATGTTCCAGAGACAGAATGCTTCTGGGTGGATTACTGTATTCAGAGAAATGAACTTGAGAGTGTGTGACTGAACTGGAATGGAGATGAAGACTGTTGGGAATGAGAAGGTCAAGGAACCAAGAGGCTGAGAGAATCAGTCATCTAGGACATGTGGTAGCAAGGAGAAATGTGAACTTAGAGCCTGCTGTCTTTGGTGCAGAAGGGACTAGGTGAGGCAGAGGGCTAGAGAGGTCCTGAAAAGTAAAATTCCCATCTGACTTAAGAAAAGAAACTCTCATAATACCTAGTCCAGAGACTCACAGAATTTAGAAGCAAAAAAAAAAATTAGGAACTGTAGTGCTCTTTGATGATTTACCCCTAGATAATTATGAAATAAACCTCTTTATCCCTGGTAAATACTTTGTTCTGGGATATTAGTAAAACCACCTTAGCTTTCTTTTCATGAACATTGGCATGACATTTTACCTTATTCATTTTTTTTACTTTTTGTGTCTGTATGCCTAAAATGGATTTCTTATAGGTAGCATATAATTGAGTCTAACAATCTCTGCCTTTTGACTGGATACTTAGAAGTTTTAAATTTAATGTGATTATTGATATAGTTGAGTTTAAATTCTCCATCCTAATTTTTTTTTTATTCCTTTTTCCCCCCTTTTCTGCCTTCTTTGGCATTGAATGTTTTAATTTCCTTTTATCTTCTCAGTTACTTCCCAAACTTCTTTGTTTTGTTTTATTTTGTAATTGGTGGTTTTATGATTCATAGCTTTCATCTTTAACTTTTCAGTTTGCCTTTAGTATTACACCACTTCACATATAGTATAAGAAGCTCGGAGCCACGCACTATGACACATACTTGTAATCCCAGCTACTCTAGAGACTGAGGTAGGAGGATTGCTTGAGCATAAGTGTTTAAGAGCTCATCTCTTGAAAAATAAATCCTCAGCCCAGTGCACAAGGTTCTTCCATTTCCCCTTTCCTAACTTTTGTGCTATTGTTATATATGTTACTTCAACATTAAGTTATAAGCCCTATAGAACATTAATATTACTTATGCTTTACCATCAGTTATCTTTTAAAGAGATTTAAAAGAAAGAAAATGAAAAGAGTATTATTTGTCCACATATTTATCTTTCTAGTTCTCTTTGTTCCTCGTACAGATTTACATCTGTATTGTTTTCCTGGCTACAGGACTTTTTGTTGTTGTTCCTAACGTTTTTTGTGAACAGGTCTGTTGGGTGAGGAATTCTTTCAACATTGTATGTCTGGAAAAATATTTCATTTTTGAAAGATATTTTGCTGATTATAGAATTCTAGAGGAATACTTTTTTAATTTTAGTGCTTTAAAAATGTCATTCCACTGTCTTCTAGTTTGCATCATTTTTGAAGTCTACTTTGTATTTCTTTCTCTGTAGTTAGAGTTTTCTTTCTGGGTGCTTGTAAGATTTTCTCTTTGTCACTGACTACACAAATTGATTATGATGTGCCTCTGTTTAGTTTTCTTTATGTTTCTTTTGCCTGTAGTTCTGCTTGATGTGTGGAGTTATCGATTGCATCACATTTGGGAATTTGGGCCATAACCTTTTACAGTATCTTTGTTGACTTCCTTTACCCCTTTCTTAGAAGAGTTCAGTCACACATATTTCAGTACTGGTGCTCAGTTCTTTACTTTTTTAAAATCTAAATGGTTTTCCTTTGTATTTGATTTTGGATAGTTTTGATAGTGATGTCTTCAAGTTCATTTTTTTTCTTCCAGTGTGTCTAATCTATTAATTCCATCTGCTGTATAAATACTACAGTTACTGTAGTTCTCATTTCTAGAACTTATATTTGGGTTCTTTCATATCTTTAATATGTCTGTACTATTTTACCTTCTTGAATGTATGGAATATAGGTATTAAAACTTTTAAACTTCCTCGTCTCCTAATTCTTATGTCTATGTCTTTGTTAGAGCTGTTTCAATTGGATATTTCTCCTTTTTGCATTTGTTAGTTTGTTTTAGGGGGTTGCCTACTTGGAAATATTTTATTGGAGGTTAAATGCTGTGAATTTTACCTTACTGAGTCCTGGCTACTTTCCTAGTCCTTTTATTATTTTTGAATTGTATTTTGAGGTACAATTATATTATTTGTGGGCAATCCAATTCTACCAATGTTTTATTTTTTCTTAATATTTTTAAACAATAATCTTTAATCTTTGGCTAATTTTCCCCCACTATCCAGGGAGTGCCCTTCTGAGTACTCTACCTGAGTACTTGTCCTCATATACCACAGGGTTTTTCTACTTTGGTGGAAATCAGAATTTCTCCTGGCCCTGTGTCCTCTCCCTATGGCAAGGATAGTTCTGCTCCTTCTAATGATTCTTTCCTTGGCTTTGGGTAGTTTCCTCTGGGGTATGTGCTGTGGGTACCCAGTCAGTGATTCAAGAGCAACCCCCCATAGGAGCACTTTGTTCTAATTTTACTGCCTTGGAACCTTTGATTTCTCATCATTTCTGTTTCTTGGGGAACACTGGGCTCTGTTTCTATTTATTACTCCTGTGTTGGGACCTGGACACACTCTCCAGGCAGTAAGCTGTGATGAATGTAGGCTTACCCTTTGTTTTCTTTCTCTAAGAGACCATTGTCTTATGCAGCCTATTGTTTAGTGTCTGAAACTTACTGCTGCTTTGCTTGTGTTATTGAGTTTTGTGGTCCTTTAAACAAATTTGGTCTCCTTTCCTTCATTAAAATTGACCATGTGGGGCCAGGGATTTAGTTCAGTGACACTGCACCTGCCTCGCAAGTGCAAGGTCCTGAGTTCCATCCCCGCTAAACCCCCCCCCCCAAAATTCAACAATATTACTAAACTTAAGACTTCATGATTTATGAAGTATTTTAAAATATGAAATATATATATATATATATATATACACTTAAAAATATTGAGGGTGTAATTTCTGTTCCTGCAATAAATGCATTGGGTCTTCGAGTACTATTTTGGAGGACTATTTACTGTATGGAGAACAATGAAATGCTAATTATTAACTATTACCTCATTAAATTTTAATGTCACAAGAAAGTTGAATATTTAAATGTTAAATGTAGCTAACTTATTAAATTGAATTCTGTCATAGTGATTTTTTCTGTGATTGCCAAGTATTAGCAAGTTTCAATTAACTTTTGAGCAACATAGTTTTATATAAAAAAAGATTGAAAATATTTCTTTCAAATAATTTTTCCAAGTTTTAAATGAAGGACTGTTTGAAACATGTGTACAGTTGTAATGATTAGCTTGTATTTTTGGAGTCCTGATTTGGTGACAATCTTATAAACAGAGTTTTAAGCTTCTTTGGTATTCTTTTGAAATGTCAGATTTGACAGGAAGTTAACACAAAAGGGAGAAAAGCCTGTGGCTTTGAAAAAGCCAGAAAGGATATCTGTTGTCTGTTTGTGTGGTGTATCATTAACCTCTGGTGCACTTTGCACAAAGGTTTTAGTATTACAAGACTTTTTTTGTTGTTTTTTTTTAAGTTACATTTTAGGGAGCACTGTGTTTCAGGAAGGCAAATGAATTTTTAGATAATGATGAAGTCCCTTTAATGCTTTTTATAAATATAAATAAGGACAATGAAGCAATATAAAGACATATTTATAGTTAAAAGAGCCTCATGAATTATTTAAAATAACAATGTATTTACTTTTTTCCAGCAAGAGGAAAATATGTTAATTTTTTAAAATCCAATTTCTTCTGACAACATAGCTAAGCCATTAACCTTTATTTCTGTGACTGAGTTTTATTTCTAATACCATGCCTTTTATTCCCACAGCTAGGAGCTTCTCAAGTAACTTAGGGGGCTTGATTTCACTACTCAAAACTGAAATTATTTCATTTAGCCTAAAATTCAACTTCACTTTCTAATACCCATTTTTTAAAATTACTTTTCAAGTTTTCTAGGCTTGAATACCAAGCATTCTCTTCTCTTTATAGTTTGATAGAGACCTGTGATTTTTAAAAAATACTTTGTCGTGTCTCTCAGATTTGATTATTAGTTTTAAAAATGTTTTCATTTACCCTTCCTGAGATCCAGTCAATCATCAGTCTACATTAAAACCTTGCAGCAGGTTTGAAAATGTGCAATGGTAGGTCAATATTAAAGTAGTCTTAAAAGTTACATTATAAAGTTTTAAAGCACGTTGAGCTTACTATATATACTATCCCATATGCCTGACTGTATGTTATACTGGTAATACAGTGTGAATGATTTAACTGAAATAATTTGATACTGTGACATGTACTTAACTAGAAAATAATGTGAAATTTGGAACCAAATGCTAGCTGGGTAATGTGGCACAAATTGCTTCACCTTCCTGAGCCAATGTTCATTTTTAGAAAATGAAAATAGTATTATCAATTGCATAGGGTTATTATGAGAATTAAATTAGGCAAATACTTTTGATGCCCAGCATAGAGCAGCTGGTTGCTGTCAGTTTTCTCCTTCTGCCCATTACTAATTGACTCCCAAGAAGGATACAGATACTCTGTGCCTCTCTTTCTTCATATGCAAAGTAGAGTCATGTTTATACTCTCTCCATTGCAGAATTAGGAAAGAACCAACAGAGAATTTCATTTGAAAGCCCTGTAAATTAAATCTAGCCCTGTAAAATTAATCTAGAATCAGTCATCCAGAAGAATGGCCCACAGACCAGCAGAGTGAGAATCATCCAGGAGCTTGTAGGAAATGCTAAATCTCCAGCCCACCCAAGACCTCCTTGAAAAGAATCTGTATTCCTATAGACACTAGGGTTTTAAAATCACTAGTAAAAAAGTAATCAACTTGAAAGAAAAGAACTTTGTCAATACAATTGATTCAAAAACCTAAGAGGATAAGGCTGGTGTAGTGGAGCACGCCTGTAGTCCTAGCACTTGGGAAGCTGAGGCAGGAGGATCACTGTGAGTTCAAGCCCAGCCTGAGCTGCATAGCAAAACCCTGTCTCAAAAATACAACACTCAAAACAACAACAAAAAACTCAGAGGAAAAAGGACATTTACAATAGTGAATATTAATTTAATTAGTTTAGAAGATTTAAGCTGGAGCCAACAAGTATAGTGGCTTCTCAGACACTAAAACACTGAGAAATAACCCCCCAAAAAAGAGGAAAAGTAAGAGAAAAGCATTGGGCAAAGAGCACAACATTCTCCAGAGGCAAATGAGAAGTTCTTACTAATAATGTAGGTGTGTTTATAATGGTGTCCCTAGCTGGAAAAGAAAAAGTACTCTAAATATCCCGTGTTGAAAAAGAAAGGAAGTATGTATTCTATTTCAAGATTTCCCTCGAAAAAGTAGGTAAGTGTACACAGACACCTCTTAAAAATAATTAGCACAGAAACTACATCTACTTTTGAAGAATACTTCCTTTATCAAAAGAGCTACCTTTTCGAATTCTAAAGAAAATTCTAAGAAGGATTCAAAAATATAAATATGCAGTAGGATTACAAAAATGAGAATAAAAAATTAGCTTATGTGAATGCAAAATTGTATTTTTAATTTGAATAATTATCCATTGAGATATAGATTGATTAAAGATCTAAGAATATAAGCTGAATTTAATAAAATAACTTTCTTCTTTGTAATTGATAAGGATCAATAAGGTATTAAATGTGTTTTTATGTAGTTCCTCACAAATTATTTTTTTAAAAAACAAAACTTAAAGAAATGGAGATAAATATTATAAACTAATGCTCATCTTCTCCTATATTAAATGCTTATGTAAATTCAGGTTCTTGATCCAGAGCTATGTATTAAAATAGTTTTAAACATAAAGTCTTTTTCATACCTAAACTTTTGCTTAAGTGATTTCCAGTACTTGAACTCAAGGTCTATATGAATCTGCCCCTTCTTTAATCTTAAAATACTCTTAATGCACATGAGACATTGCCAGAATTCACTGTGAAGAAGTATTTGTGACTTGTCTGTTCATGTTGTCCCTCCTCCCTGCACCATCCATACTGTACACATTACATGCTCTTTGTTCATGAATTTGCACAAGAACTAAAGAAATTCAGAGATGTCAACAACGATAAAACCCAAAATCCAGCAACTCAGCAATGTCCTTTCGGTAGCTCCTAGAAACTTGGTTTAGGAGGCATTTCTTGGAAAAAAACTCATCATTTACTTCTTTGGAATCTTTCCTGATTATATAGATCAGCATCAAAATGATCTCTACTTACGCACCTGACAGTGATCTTCAAACTTTAGCACACATCAGAATCATCTGGGAGGCTTGTACAAACACAGATTACAGATTGCCATGTGCAGCCCCACAGTTTCCAGGGTAAAGTCCAAGAATATGTGTTTCTAACATGTTTCCAGTAGACACTGATGCTGCTGGTCTGGCCAGTATTCATTGACATTCAGTGTAGAAATAGTAATAGATAATGTTTCTGTATTTGTACGGGCTCTGTAAAAAGTGCTTACATATGTAAGTTCCTTTACTTCTTAAAACTTTATGAAGCACAAATTCTCTCATTATAACCCTTTCACAGATGAAAAAACTGAGGCACATAGAAACTAAGAAACCTTCCCTTATCCACAAAATTAGTTGGTGGCAGAGTAAGAGCTTTGTATCAGGGTCTCCTGTTCCAGAGTCTGTTACTCTTCTGTGCTGCCTCTTAGTGTGTTTTACTTTACTTTTGGGAAGTTGTACTGTCATGATTGGTTTTTTCCCTTATGTTTTATCTGTGTTTGTGTCTGAGTGTTACTGTGCTGTAGCAGAAGGAGCCTGGGCTTTGGATCGCCAGATCTCATTTAATCTTCAATGAGCCCTGAAAGGATAAACATTGCCTTACTTTGTAGATAAAGAAACCTGAGGTTCAAAGATGACATATAACTTGTTTTGGTGTACTTCTGAGAAAGTTAAGGATCACTGTCTCAACTTTTCTTGTCTGTAAAATGAGATAATAACATCTTTCAGAGTTATTGTGAGTGGTAAGCACCTAGTAGAATGTAATCAGAAACATTACATTTAATTGCTATTTCCATTTACTTCATTCCTTTTCCTCTACTGTGCAGTGATTTCTTAAGAACACAACTGAAAACACATGTAATCAGTATTGTACCTGTTTACCCTGGCTTATTGTACATATGGAGAACTTTTTTCCTTATCCCCACTATCCCATATTCTCAAAGTAGAAAACATTCAGTAGGAAAAATGTGTTACTGCACTTCAGCATTGATAAATGTACGTGCTGTTGCCTTTGGGTGTTACACTGTATTTGGCATTTGTTATATTGCTTTAGTTATGGTTTATGTCAGTGATTACCCCAAGGACAGTGTTAGTTCGCTATTTAAGTACAAACAAGAAGGGAGAGAATAACTTAGAAGAATAGCTAGGAAATACCTTTTGTACTTAACCTGTGGGAATGGAAACACAGAACACTTATTCAGAGGATCTAATACAGGGTCCCAATGTTTGGGAATTATTTGGATAGAGTCTTAGGATTTTCAGTTTTAAACTTAGAATCATTTCTTAACTGGAGTATGAGGATGAGCTCTGGAATTCTGGATGTGTAAGAAACAGGAGAAATATGAGATTATCTGTTCTAATTGGTATAACTTCTGACAAGCAGAGTAAAGGCTGTTACTAAGTAAAATTTTAGACCCAGTCAAGTCCAATTTTTCTTAAATCGTGAGTTCACGTACCCTTAATTGTTAAGTAGAACAACATTTTGGTATTTTTCTTTTAAATATATTTATAGAATGATTTTAAAACTGGATTGTCACAACCCAGTCATTTCAGCATGCATATTTGAGCCCTTAGTATGTGTGGTTTTTATTAATTTGCTTACTAGTTTTTAAGCTTTTCTACTTTTGCCTGAAATGACTAAATATCAGAAGTATTTTTGGTGTCTTCCTGTAAGTGCTACATTTAGAACATGACAAGGAAATGTAGAATAGGAAACAGCTGGGTTTGATTCTTACCCTTTCAAAACTGTTTTATTATTCTTGCTAAGTTTTAGTGGTTCTTACCTTCATTAAACTATAACAGAGACGTTCTCTCTAAGGTTTTTTAGTACTCATTAAGAATTATTCAAAGATTTAAAAATCTTACTAACTTTTGAGTCTGTTTTCCTGTCTGGAATTGTAATAATCTGGTCATTTTTTTTTATCACTATACCCTATCTAGATTTTAAAATAACTTCTACTTTAAATATTACATACTTTCAGATCACTAATTTGGTTTTTTTTTTTTTTTTGTACCAGGGATTGAACTCAGGACCTTGCGTTTTCAAGGCAGGCAGCCCCCTTAATTTGTTTTTTATATTATCTAACATTGCATACTTTAAGTACTACATACTACCACTACATACTACATACTACCACTACATATTACCACTATCTAATTTAGTTGAACCTATATATTTGAACAGAGTTGTCTGAAAAAAACTTCCAAAGTTAAATTCCAATGAAAAGTGAATGTCTTGAGGGTGTAGGGGAGTGGAGACATGATAATGCAAAACTTGTACCTCTGACCTTGGTAATTATTTTCTAGGATCAACTCCATAGTATCTTTAGAGAAACTATTGTACATATCCTTTTCTTTATTTTTAACACTTGTCCATATTTTTTCCTTCTCTTAAGTTGCTAAGATTTTATTGAATTATGTGTGTTTTAATCTTTTTGATATGAAGAAGTCTTGAGATCACAACATACAGTTTAGCAATTTTTGCCCAACACTTTTGAAACTAGTTATTTTGGTCATCAGTAAAAATTATACATATGTGATATATAAGGCAAATAGCATAATTTTAGTGCTAAGTCTTAAGTATTTTTTATTCAGATAAACTGCTGCTTCTGTTCATCAAGTATTACAATAAAACTTGCTTTCCTGAGAAGCCTAGATTTTAGTCCCATGTAAATATTTCATATTCATATAATTAAATAAAAGCTCATTATTTTAAAATAAGGAATTGGAATATGATTCATGGATCTTAATACTCTATTAAAATATGAGCTATCAATGAATGGTAAAATTAGATGGAATATTATTTTTAATTAAAATTAAATTGAAAAGTATGTTCATAATATAAAAATTTGCTATAAAGATTTGCTTTGTTTTGATGAGTTAATCCTTTCATTATTTTTTAGCTGAAGTAAAAGGGTTTCTCTTGTATAACTTAAACCAATGGTGGCAAACCTATGGCATGCATATTACTGTATTTTTTCTTTTAAGACAAAAGATGTTAATGTATGAGTTGTTTTTTCTAAACTAAAACCTCAATATTCAGGTTTAATTTCAGTGTTGTCCCTTTGCAATAAGTAAGTGAGTTTTGGGTTGCAGCTTGGCACTCAGTATCTAACAGGTTTGCCTTCACTGACTTACGTCTGCAATTGCTTTTAAAAAAAGAGAATTTTCCTAGTTCAAAATAACAGACTATTGACCATACACTTTTACCTCCCTTCTCTCCCAGAAACATACAAAAGTTTCTTTTCTCCCAGAAAAGAAACACATATAAACACATACACACAGACACACAGAGACACAGACACACACACACACACACACCATTGAAGCCCAGCAGTGCTCACACTCTGAAGTGTGAAAAACTATAGAAGGAAGTAGAGGTGTTGATTCATTTTTGAGAATAAAAAGTAAATGAAGGGTCTGTTGATGGATATAACAAAAAGTAGCCCACAGTACAGAATACACACAGGAAAGGTCTCTGGTGGGAAAGGGAGTCATAGAGAGCACAAGCTACAAGTAGCAAACACAGTAGGGCAGTAATCGGGAGAAATTTCTAAAATACCAGGCAGTGATCTTGAAAATTTAGCATGTATCAGAATCATCTGGGAGTCTTGTACAAATACAGATTACAGATTGCCATGTGCAGCCCCACAGTTTCCAGGGTAGGGTCCAAGAATATGTGTTTCTAACATGTTTCCAATAGACACTGATGCTGCTGGTCTGGGCAGTACTTGTTGAGAACCAGATGTTGGAAACGTGAAACACCTGTACTCAGGCCATGTCAGCTTACAGGAATCAGGAAAATGAACCTCCCTCTGTGCTAATGTACTAGAAAAAGACATCTCTGATACACAGCAACTGTAGATTTGGTGTGCAGTTTGTGCCACAGCTCCGTAAAGTGCATAAACTGTACAAATAGATACCTTCAACATACAGTGGGGTTCCACCCCAATAAAACCATTGCAAGTTGAAAATATCATGTGTCAAAAATGCAGTCAGTACTCTTAACTTCTAAAACATTGTAGGTTCTCAACACAATACACTACAGAATGTCAGTTGTTTGTCCCTGTGATCATGTGGCTGACAAGGAGCTGTGACTCATTGCTGCTGCCCAGCATTGAAAGAGTATTGTAGGACTTAGCGCTACACTGAGAAAAGATCAGATTTCAAAGTTTAAAGTATGGTTTCTACTGAATGTGTTTTACTTTCACACCATTATAAAGAAAAATCATAAGTCGAACCATTGTAAGTGTAAAACCATGTATATGCTTGACCTACTCCACCTCATGTTTTGCATACACATGAACACGGGGCTGGTGTTTCCTGATGGTATCAAAGTCAGAAGAAGAGCAGAAACAGATAAATCCAGACTTTTATAACAGACTTGGGGAAAAAAAGAGGAAAAGTAATTTTTCCTTGGAGGAAAATATTATAAACTATTTTTGCTTTTTGGCTATATTGCTCATTACTTTGATATTATGAAGCACCTTGATTCAGTATCTCTTTATTCCTCCCCACAAGAAAGATTAGAGAAAATAATAACAATTAAAAATAACAAGATTTCCCAAAGTTTAACGAAGGGCCAGATGGCTTCAGAAGAAAAGGGCCCACTTAACATTTCAAACATGATGAATAAATGTGGATACATTTTGGTGAAATTCAGAATTCTTAAGAAAATTATAAAAGGGAAGAATCCAAGAGGAAGAGATGACAGTCATAAATATCTATGCACCAAACACTAATGCGCCCAACTATATAGAACAAATACTAACGGTCATGAAAAGTCATATATGCACTAATACAATTGTAGTGGGGGACCTCAACAC
>NW_004624748.1:6417245-6432733 GCF_000247695.1 Heterocephalus glaber | reverse complement strand
AAGTCTTTGTAAATAGGGAAGGGTGGAGAGCGTGAAGGGAGGGCTAAGAATGGGGAAAAAATAAGAACCAAGATGCATTATGTAAAGGTACAATTCTCAATGAGAAATGTAATTGTGTTGTATACCTACAATGTACCAGTAAAAGAATTTAATTTTAAAAATGAAAATTATAAAAGCTTCTGGAGAGAAAAAATAAATTATTACAACGGAATAAGATAAAAATTAGCATTTCATTTCTCATCAGGAATAGTACATATTTGACAACCTAAAATTCTTCATCTGTCCTCTGTTGTCCAACATGAGAATAAAATGAAATAATTTTCAGCCACACGGGGACTCAGATAGTTTATCTCTTGACTGTCCTGTTTGAAATGAAATTACTAGAGAACACAAAATGAAAAAGGGACCCAAGAAAGGGAAGATAAGGGGATCTAATAAAATCATGGGATGTAAAGTGCAACTATTATAGCAGTGCAAAGGAAAAAAAATGGGAAAGATTTTTCGGATGCAGCAGACCTAGGAAAGCAGTTCTTCCAAATAAGAAGTAAGATATTTCCTCAAAGAGTGTCTTCAAGGAAAAAAACAACAAAATGAAAAAAGAGTGTCTTCAAGGACAAAATGGTTTCTTTTAGCAGTTGTTTAACCTCATTTAAATGGTAGGGCTTCAATACGTACAGTTTAAAGTTGATAAATTAATGAGTTACAGTAGTAACTACAAGGGTTGAATGCTTGTATTGACAAAAGAAAATTCACTTTTTTCCTTTGGGTTTCAAGAATTAAATAAGTCATCACTTTGGTGAAGTGTAGATATAGAACATTTATTAGAACTATTCAGATAAAATACTCAGAGAAGGTTCTATATCAGTAAATAAGAATTAGTTATTAAAAGCTAGCCTAGCATGCAAATTATATCCAATTTTTTCTTAATATAGGCCTCTTCCTTCTGTTCTCTACTTCCTTTCAAACTTGTGTTAGATCCTGTAAATAATACAAAGAAGTATAAAACCCAGTCCCTTTCCTCGGGAGCTTGATAGTCTAGTTAGGAAGTTAAGACACAACTCTTATAAAAAGATAACTATCAGTTCAGTGCACTGTTGTGTGCCTGCAGTTCCACCTGTTTGGGAGGCTGAGATGAGGGAGGTAGGATTGAAACTAGCCTGAATAACACAGCAAGGTTCTAAAAAACAAAACCAGGTGTAGTGGCACACCTCTAATCCGAGCATTCGGGAAACTGAAGCAAGGAGGATCACTGCAAATTCAAGGACACCCTCAGCTACATACTTCATGACCAGGCTGAACTACATAGTGAGACCCTCTCTCAAGCAAAACAAAATAATCTGAACAAAAAACAAAACAAAACCTACCAAAAGGAATAATAACAAATAAGTGATATACACAGCAAAATCATAGGAGAGCTTTGTTTTAAGCTAGAAGTTGAACTGGGCCTTGTTAAATGAAAAAGGTTTTAACACAGAAGAGGGGTGTGGAAGGCTGGGACTCTGAGTAGTGTATGCTACACCTAAATGTCTAATGTCAACAGAGAGGAACACTGGACAAGTAGTAGTAGGCCACACTGAAGCGGAAGAGTCTTATTTGGGATATAGAAAACAAACCAAAAATCAGTCAGGGCCATATTTTGAAGAACTTTATATATTTTCAAAGTCCTTTTTTTTTTTTCAGTACCAGGGATTAAACTCAGGTGCACTTGCCAGGCAGGCACTACACCACTGAGCTACATCCTGGCCCCCTCAAAGTTCATATTTGTGCTAGTTGCTTTCTCGTTGGTGGGACAAAATACCTACAGCTTAAAGGAGAGGCTTATTTTGGCTTACATTTTTAGTCCATAGTTGGCTATCTCCAAGGCAGGAAGGCATGGTAGAAGGGCCTGGGCAGAGGAAAGCTGCTGTCCTCATGACAGCCAGGAAGTAGAGCGGCAAGGAAAATAGACCTTTCCAGGTCACACTCCCAGTGACCTGCCTCATCTGACCAGAGCCTACCTCATAACATCACACTCAGCTATTCCACCCCTGTAATTCGGTTATCTTCCAAAAGCCCTGCCTATGAGTGCTTGAAGTTCTTGGGACCATAATAGTATTTAAATATAAACCATAACAGAATTTTTAAAATGGACTTTTCCTTTCATTTTCATTGGGGAATCTGACAGCTTTTAAAACTGGACATTAAGTGGCAGGGTTAAAGTGGCAATTTCATAGGTGAATCTGGTTAAACTGTTCTAGAGAGTTTAGAGAGAAAAATAAGAGCCAGGCTGAGTGAGGGAGTAATTACAGTAGACCCAGTATGACATAGAAACAATGTTGATGGTGGTTATTAAATGTAAGGAAGGGATGAAAGACTTAAGTGACTAGAATAAGAATCACAGGGTGTGGAATGTGCCTTGCATTTTACCCAGCCCAAAGCCCTTAGCTAAAGATGAAGAGGTATAGAGAAGTTAACTAAAGTTACAGTAGCCTAAAGCAAAGCCCTGATTATAACTCATACCCGTCTTCAAAAAGAAATCAAGGTTCATGTATTTGACAGCTGATTATTGAGACCAGTTATATGCCAGGCACTGTGAAAAACAGGAGATGCCATGTAACAACCCATGGGCTGATCACCTGTTTTTGTAAATAAAGTTTTATTCAAATACAGCCACTTTACTGATTGTGGCTGGTTTTGCACTGCCATGCAGAGTTGAGAAGTTGCAGGAAGACTACATAGCTTGCAGGCCTAAAATATTTGTCTAACTTGAGAAAGTTTGCTGATTGCTGACGTGCAACATTAATATTCTTCCCAAAGTCAAAACTATACAGAAAGGTGTAATCAGAACCAGGCATGGTGGTGCACAGCTGTAATCCCAATGCTCAGGAGACTGAGGTAGTAGGGTCAAGGGTTTGAGGCTAGCCTGGGCTTTGTAGCAAGACCCTGTCTCAAACAAATAAAAAAGGTACAATTAGACAAGTGTCATACTCTTTCATATCCCTTGTACCCCATTTCCCATCCCATACCTTGGTTTATCCACCCTTCATTTCTTTTTGTCAAAAGAAGTATGTATATATACATGTTTCCTTATTTTGTCTTTTTCTTAGATAAAAGGTTGTATACCATGTACAGTTTTTACACTTTTTCACTTACCAACACTTTTGGGAAATCACTCCATATCAGATTGTGAAGATCTTTCTCATTATTTTAGTAATGAGAATGCTGCATGGTATTACATATTTGTGTGTGTACACTACAATTTATTCAACCAATCACAGATATGCAGTTTCTAGTATATTGCAATTTTAAATAGTGCTGCACTGAATAACCTTGTCGGTATTCTTTTTGGTGATAAGGATTGAACCCAGGACCTTCTGCCATGTACTGTATACTGTTATATTATTTAAATTGTGTCTTCAGAGTAAGTACCTAGAAGTGATGAATCATCTTGTATGTCTGTGTATGTATTCATATTGTTGAAATTGTGTCTTTGGGATAAATACTTGGAAGTGAGAATGCTGAGCAAAAGGGTAAATATAAGTATGCTTGTTATATACTGCCAAATTTCTGTCCATAAGGATTGTGTGATAAAGTATGATGACATTTTAAGAAGTTAGTAACATTCAAATATTTCTCCATCTATCATCACCATTTGAGAAAGACTCTGTTCCATTTTATTTTTTTTCCATTCATTAATTTTATTGATATATTTTAGGTATACAATATGCTGACATTCATTATTGGGAATTTGTACCTTTACATAATATATCTTGGTTCTTATTTTTTTCCCCATTCCTCTGCCCTCCCTTCAACCCCTCCACCCCTCCCTATTTACAAACACTTTGTTTCCATTTTTTCCTTTTCTCATATATATTCCTTTCCCTTCTTTTCTTTCCCCTACCCCTTCCACTTCCCCTTCCCCTTTAGATCTTTTCTTCCTGTTTCACATCTATTATACATTTTGATCTTTCTTTACATTTTCAGTTTCTCACACCAGAGAAACTATTCGGTATTTACACGTGTCCTATTTATTTTACTTAAGAGTATGGCTTCAATGGGCATCCATTTAGCTATAAATGCCTCTAGTTTCACATTCTTTATGGCTGACTAGTACTCCATTTTATATAAAAACCACATTTTCTTTAGGTCCCATTTGACCCAGCTGTTCCCCTGCTGGGTATCTTCCCAAAAGAATTAAAAGAATCATACCACAGTGATATATGTGCACCCATGTTCATAGCACAGTTTGTAGTAGCTAAAACTTGTTTTTCTTAACATTTACTTAAACTGTAATTATTTTGAAAAATCAGGGCTGAGGATGTAGCTCAATGGTAAAGCAGTTGCTTAGTATGTACAAAGCCCTGGATTTTTTCCCCAGCACATTTTTTTTTTAAAAATCACTGGATTGTTTGACTCTATATGAGTAAACCAAGTGTTGACTTTGAAAATTGATTAATATTCTTGAATTATCCCTACTTCTGGTAACCTTTCTCTTAGGTTATGTTTTTAACCACTGCTTTTCGGATGAAAGAGAATTTTATATCCTTTTAAGAAGTTGTTGGAATAAATCTTTTTGAGAGAGAGAGAAAAAGAAGACTCAAGAGTTTGCTTAAGAATTTCCTATTATTTTCTTGTATGGTCTGTTGTCTTGTTTAATTGATATTCTTTGTTTTTCTATAAAACTGTCAGACATTAAGTAAAAATGATAAAGGGACAAAATAGTAATCTGATAATTCATGATTTTAGAAGTATGTACATGTTGATTTCTGGAAAATATTGCTAATTAAGTAATGGTGTTCATCATTAAATAATCCAGTTGCTTTAAATATTGTTTTGTAGTCATAAATTTATTAATCCTACTGAATTTGGAATTTATTTCTTAGCTGTCATGTTATAAATGAGTAATTCAGTTTCCATGCCAACCCCAAAGAGGCTTTGAAAAACATTTTTACCTTAGAATTACTCTGAGATTTCATCCACATCTAAAGTTTTTCTATACAAAAATTCATTTATAACTAACAGCACCAGGTCACATCTTCCTTCATTTGTGATATCTCGAATTGGACTGGCATGCAGGAATTTAAAAACTTTGGGTTTGGGGAGGGAGTAGAGATTCTTCCAGGCAATAGTAATTTAATTTATTGACAAAGACTGAGTATCTGGGGATCCAGTATTGCACAACCAAAAAACAATTGCTTTACTCTAATAGCTACCTCCCATTCATGAAACAAATGTTTATCAGTTGGGAAGGTGAAGTTTGCTTCATTTTCTATTTTCTGTTCTTCAACTGTGTGGCTAATTTCTTTAAATACCACTATCTATAATTAGGATTTTACTTCAAATTTACTTTCATTATGTTGAATGTAAGGTTGAATTAAGGTTTACTGATAACTCTCGTAAAAGTGTCTTTAGTTTCTCTTTCTGTGGATATATTATGTACAATGTATATATTTTTTAAACTAGTTACTTGAATGATATTTTCTCTGAAAAGATAATTTCTAAGTTCAGGACCAGTTGTTAGAATGCTGTGAAGCTGTTTCCCACACCTGAAAATTTTTCTGAGCTTAGTTTCTTTGAAAGAAATTAATACGAGATTAACATCACCTACTCCTTTATGCAGATGTTAAAGACAGTGGCTTAGTTTTGTAAATGAGAGGAATTGATACATTCTATCATTGTAAGGTAATAACGAGTAAGATTCTCAGCATTCTAATATTAATATGTTTACTGAGTAAAGGAAAAAAGAAAACCATTGGAATATATAATTTACCTTGAAGTACAACACTGACAAAGTAATTTTGTTCTGCTACTCTTTCTGTCCATATAGCTAAGTTATTATTTAAAGTTTTAGATGAGAAAAGTAATATTTGTCATTTCATTATATACTGATTTGTGAGGAATCTTAGAAAACTTTTACTCATATAATTCTCCTATTGACAAGAAAGCAGTGAAAATGTCTCCATGAGCATATCCTAATAACTATTTGCTGTCTTTGCTAGTATTTTGAAGTAATATTCATGCTTGTGATCTACCTTAGATCTACCTTTTACTCACTTATCTTTAAGCCAGAAAACTTCTGAGAAAATCTGCAAGTTAATAGAACTCCCAGACCCTTCATTCCAGATCAGTAGACTGTTAGTTGCTTTTCAATTCAAAACCTACATTTAAGAGTGCTAAATGCATTTTCTTTTCTGGAGTGTGATACTAAATCCAGGAACCTTAGGTTCATTAAAGAATGTACATTTACAGTATATATATTACTTCTTGTGGGATATAAAGGATCATGCTTACTATCTTCACCAGTTTTTGGTTTTGTATTTTAAAGGATTTACTTTGCTTTCAATTTACCTAAAGGAGATGATGGGTCCCTAAAGAAAAACCCTGCTATTATTTTATTGAAAACATATTTACCTAATCTACTAAATGATTGTGATTTGTCTGAAATCAGTGTATCCCAATCGCTTCTTGGCCTTTTGGCTTAAGTTCAAGAGAAATCATTATAGCCCAAACCCAGAGAATAGTAAAATTCAAATATATATCTGAAAAAGTATTTATTTAAGTTGTATTCAGACTTGAAAGATTAAGAAGGTAAAAACTAAATAGGATTAATTCTGAATTCAATCATATGTCCTTTTTCTCACACAGAAAACATTTTTTTTGCTAACTTTGGAGAACTGCTTGAATTTGAGGCAAAAACAGATACATTAAATAATAAACATTTTTGTGTAACTGATACTTTTCTAAAATGTAGCTCTAATCCATACCTTTTTTATGTTTTGTGAAATGAAAATGCAGTTGTGTTTAGTTATTTGGACTTACAGTTTTGTCGTTTCTTATGTGAGGAACTGTCTTATTTAATAAATTATTTTGACATTCACTAACATTTTGCCTACTTGAAATAGCATTTTCAAGTATTCAATATTTGGTTTAAAATGGTTAAGAAGAGGGAAGGTAAGTAAGACATCTTAGGTCTATGTCACTAAGTACAGAGTATTACATTTCACTACCTCTGGTGTTTTTCTCACCTAAGATACTTAAAATCCAAGTTCTTTATTTTTGTGACATACATGTACCTTTAAAATACACCTCATTATATTTTATGTTTTAAAAAATTACTTGGCAAAATAACATTTTATTAGTTTCCTCCCTCTCAGTTTTTGTGGCATATGCCATTTTTAAATTGGGTGTTATATTCAGAAAATGAATGAAAATATTAATTTCAAAACATACTAGTTAACATCTGGTTTTTATGACTTGCCTACAAAAATAAAAGCCTTATACATTATCTATAATTGATACTACTTAAGGTGGTCAAATAGTGTTGTTACTCTTCAGAAGATTACATTTGTAGCTACTTTTTGGGGAAATACTCAAAATGCTTGGTTCAGATTACTCTTTATGATTAATAACTTTAATTCAAAATGAAACAGATGAAATAAATTCAATTTAGCATTAAATATTTAACCATAAGTAAGCGAGTTAGCATAAAATTTAGTATAAAAAATTCAACAAATTAAATAATTTAGTCTAAAAAGGAATAAAGGAACAGTTTAAAGAGTACAGATAGTCACCACGTGATTTAAATGAGTCATTTTTAGACTTGAATAAGTTTTTAAAGAGATTTTTTTTAATGAGGAAAGAACACATTAAAGTGGCTCAAAAATAAAATGGAGTATATACAATAGAATATATTTTAACGCTTAACACATTGAATACAAATCTTCTTTAAAAACATTTAACTGTCCATGTGTTAATTTTCTTTTGGAGGTGGAGGAAAAAGTTTTCCAAGAGAACACTTCACAGTTGATGGAGCTTTGAGGTTCTGTCCCAGTTAAGGTCCCAGTGGTTTTATTTCAGATAGCTTATATTGTAGATTCATTGTCAGATATCTTTTTCAAGGTCTGTAGGCTATGTTGAATAAAATTCTCTGTTCCTTGAACTTCAGAGAATCTGGAATCGCTTCTCCTGACAGACCAGTTTTTCATTTTTATTGAATTCTGAATTGTGTCTGATGTAAAGTAGTAAACTATAGGGTCAAAACAACAGTTGGAAACAGCAATGCAGAGAGTGATTGGATACATTGTCCTTACTGCTGCCACTACTGAGCAATTAACAAATGTTTGTGTTCTCATAAGAGAATATAAAATAAGATTGATATTGTAAGGTACAAAACAGAAACAGAATATAACCAAATGTACAAAAATCATTTTTAAAACTTTCGTTTTGTTCATTTTGCTTCTACTTAATGTAACAGGTTTATTTAAAGTTCTTAGCACCATACTAGAGCAAGTTACGTTCAAAATTAGAGGAATAAAAAATCCCACTATTTCGATGAAAATCACAATCCTTGAGAGGTAAGTTTTCCACGTGGCTTCCGAAAAGTTTTCAAAGCAGGTTTCTGAGGTATTGTTAGGATGTGAGTTGGTAGATTGAAAAAACACTGCTGGTGCACTTCCTCCCATCACAGTTAACCACACGGCAATGCAAACAATCTTTGCATTTCGTTTGGTTCTTAGAGTCTTTGACCTGAAAGGATAGACGATTGCCAGAAATCGATCTACACTAATGGAAGTTAAAAAGAGAATGCTTCCGTACATATTGGTATAAAACAACATCACAGAAATCTTACAGAGTAAATCTCCAAATGGCCAATTCCGTGTTGCAAAGTAAAAGATCCTGAAGGGTAAAGTGAAAACAAAAAGCAAGTCTGACATTGCCAAGTTAATCATGTACGTGGTAGTTTCATTTCGCACTTTGAGGATGCAGATGAAAATGTATATGGCAACACAATTGGATATTAACCCAAGCACAAACACCATGCTGAACATGCACCCATACAGTGTGTACTTAAAAGAGTCATCATAGGGGCACTGGGAGCTGTTTGTGCTTACCATTATAAAGGCGCGTCCAGCTTGTGGTGTGGAGGTCCTTCTGTGTTGCCGAGGTCCTTTTGTCAGCTGCTGTCTCCTTTGGTATTCAGATTTTGACCACTATAACTTCCAGTATAATTGCAGAGTTTGGATCTTTGGCCAGTTTTATAAAATGCTTTCTCTTTCTCTGAAATCTCCAAAAGAAACATGAAACTTACTGCTCCAAAGTTTCTAGTAGGTTCTTCAACAGGAAAGTACTCTCATTTTCTAGTCTCCTGATAATCCATGAATCCAGGGTCGCAGTCAATGAAGCCAACCCGTAAGATTGCAGACATAAAGAAAAGCTGCGTTTCTGAGTCTGGAAATACAGCCACTTTGTTTTGTAAACTTGTATTTCCGTAGTCAAGATGAATGTTCCAAAGCTAATAGTTTCTTACACTCCAAAATGTTTAAGCTTAGGTTAACAATCTTATTTTGCTTTTCAATGCAAAGTTTCAGAGACTTAAACATTCCCAATTTGTCTTCTACTTTTTTAAAATGAGATTTTCCTTTTTGGTATTCCTGCAGCAGATCCCAGACGGTGGTAAATAGAAGAATCTTTTATAGGTTCTGAAGTAAATTCCTAAGCATGTTAGCTCTTGCTGAGTTGAAGCTTTTTCCGAAGTTGCCAGCTGTAACTGTGAGATGGGCTTTCTCTGAGAGGAAAAAGAAAGGCTTGCTAGATTTGTAATATGACATCACAGGAAGAAGGGGCTGGGTTTGAACAAAGAAAGGTTTCAGCCC
The DNA here is from genome assembly GCF_000247695.1 of Heterocephalus glaber. The sequence continues at coordinate 6,423,101 of NW_004624748.1, read as the reverse complement.
AGTTTGTTTGCAGTTCCTTTAATCTGATAATGTGTCTGCTGGGAATATACCTAGGAAGCTTGCAAATGGTCACTGGCTGCTTAGCTGGCTTTTTATGTGGAAATGATTTCTGTGGTTCTGGCAGCATCTCAGAATTGTTTTTGTTTTGTTTTATTTGCATAGTAATAATTGAGAGAGAAAAAAATCAGTTTAAGCCTCTTGTTTCTCTCATTCAGTTGCTTCTATGTTTGGCACTGACCTTTTTTTAGAAATAAAATATATATGGGTGCACACTTGTAAATTATAGTTTTTAGGAATATCTTAATATAGCAATTTAAAGAACCATTTAATGACTGAAAGACAGACTTTTAGAGACCAGTGGTAATTCTGCCACTCTTGTGTCTTCTGGTTTTTTCTGATTACTCAGATTCAACTTGATTGGTGTGGTTGTGACTAGCTTTAATTCTGGTTCTCTTTAGTTTTTGATAATTTCCTAACATCCTTCCTATGAGACTGAATTATTCTTTTAGAGCTATTTCAATTTTTTTTTTTTTTTTTTTTTTGGTACTGGGGATTGAACTCAGTACCTTGTGGCTGCGAGGCGGGCGGCAGCACCACTGAGCTAAATCCCAGGCCCTATTTCAATTTTTATATTACCCGTTTCACAAATTTAGCTCCACAATAGAGCATATGTTTAGCATTTATGCTCTGGATTTCATCCCCAGTGCATGTGTGTGCGCACCTACACAGACACACACAAAATAATAATAATAATAACAATAATAATAAATACAAAAGAGAGAGAATGTTTATCTTTGGTATGGTATTAATTTTATTTTACCCACAATTTAAGCACCAGTGAAGGTGTATTCTTTTTGAAAGCAAAATGCCTTTCTTCTTAAATTGATTGGAATAGTTTATGGAGAATAACAGTTCTATGTAGCTGAATTTTAGATTCATAATTTTATTTTTGTTCTTCCCAGCTCTATTTTTCACTGTCTTGCTATGACAGTAACCATATGCTGTAATGTATTTTAGGTCTTATTTTCATTTAAAAGTTCCTATGAATGGTTTCTGTATTTTATTGAAAGTATACTCATCCCCTCCCCCAATCAAAAGAACATATGGATGGAATGAAGGCAGATGAATGTAAATGTTATTTCCTCAAGGATTAAGGCTGTCACACTGTTGAGATACATGTTTTTCTTATTTTGAACTACTTTTGTGTGTGTGTGTGTGTGTGTGTGTGTGTGTATGTATATTGATGTGCGTGTGTGTGCATGCGGCTTCCAAGACTGAAACCGGGGTTTGGTGCATGGCAAGAACATGTTCTACCACTGAGTTATGCCCTCAGCCCCTAAAGTATCCTCTTTGAGAAAAGAGTAGATCTAGTTGTGTTTTACTGTTAGTATTCTTGAGTATCAGTTAAGGAATTTAAGAGGAATTTATTTTTCCTTAATAAATTACTTAGCTAATTTAAAAATAACACATTACAATATTGTTTTATACTGTTTCCACATTTTTACTTATGTATGTTGATGAATTATAATTATTTCAATTTGGAAATTAATCTACAATCAAATGGTATAAATATGACTTATAACCAATAAACTTAAAACATTAAGAGTTGAATTACTTTGTATCTTTTTTGTATTTTCTTTGGTATAAAAAAAGGCACAGATGTGTTTATATTAGAAAGCTGTTAGAAAATTTGAGTGGGCAGTAGTGAAAAAGTAGTTAATAAGCCTAGACCTGGTTTACTTTTACTTTCATTTTGAATGTGGTATTTTCTCAAAGAATTAAAATATATTCTATACTGGAATATTCTTCATATAATTGTTACTCCCCTGTTTATTTTTAGTTTTTTCGTGTTTGAGTTGATGTTTAAAAATGAATATATAACTATTTGTTAAATTATTCATTATTCAACATTATTTTCATTATTATCTGTATATTTGTATATCTTTGTATTTCTAATTCTTAGCACAATTTTGACCCTTAATAGATACTGATGTGTTTGCTGATGAATGAATCATAGCAATAAACTTGGGTTTTTGTTGAGACTTGTTTCTAATAAGCAATAGCAATGGAGCTGTTTCAGCAGGAAGAATATAATGTATTATTATTAGATTTTTTTGAGGTATTTTATTTGCCAACTTATGGGACCAAAGTGAAATTTGATATTATGGAAAATCCTTAGGATTTTTTTATACAAAGACTACTTACAAAGAAAGTTTTAAAAATTCAGGGAATTAAGTATATTAAATAGATGCTTTTGTATTTGATGAACTCATACAAACTTAAGGTGGGATTTATACACTTCTGAAATTTAAGAGTGGGAGTCAGTTTTTCTTATATGGATTTTTTTCTTTTTTCTGGTGGGTGGGTAGGTGGTGAAATAAAAAAACCAAAGTCAGGGGCCAGGGATTTAGCTCAGTGGTGCTATGGCTGCCTCACAAGCTCAAGTTCCTGAGTTCCATCCCCGGTGCAAAAAAAAAAAAAGAAAAGAAAACCAAAGTCAGAAGCTGAAGTGGTAAAGATAAATTTTATTCAGGACTGTTGCAATAGTATACGTATACAACTGATTTGAATATAGTATACCTATACAGTTGATTTGAAGTATAGTAAATCTCATTATGCATCTCATCACTTTTCAAATTTTAATTATATACAAAAGCCAAGTGAATAACCACCTAGCTTATAAAGTAAATTTTTTATTAGTACATTAATAGTCTCAATCTTTTAGATGTATGTTTTTTTTTCAGATTGAGAGGGAATATTTTGTTAGTTATCAGAAGTTTAAGGATTTGGGTAACTTCTGAGTTCCTGATTAATTCTACTGTGATATGGCTTTGAGGAAAACTTACCCAGGCCTGCTTCAAAACAGGCTCAAAACAATGTTAAACCTTTATTGAACACTAATATAAATCAATACAGTGTAAGGTGTGTTCCTCAATCAGTCTTTTCTTTTTCATATAGGTTATTTCTTGCTTTGGTAGTAATAACATTTTTATCTTGTTCCTTCTTTATTTGGACTGCCATCTTTTTTGTATAAATCCATTCACTCTGATCTATATGGTTATTATAATGTCTTCTCTTCCTGTTTCTAGTCCTGTGGTCTACCTATTGCCCCCTATTAGACCTTTTCAGATCAACTCCTGAGTCACTCAACTAATTATATATTATCTTCTTGCTTCCAAAAAGAACTTATAGCAACTATAATTTTAAAATGAATATGCTATCAAAACCAATGGAACAAACACTTAAGATTTTAGTATTTTATGATAGGCAAATTATACTTTAGTTAAAAATTTTAAATAGAAAGTCAGTGTGAAAGACATAACACTTTAAAACATGAGGACTGGGGATGTAGCTCAGTGGTAAAGCACTTTCTCAGCATGTGTGAGGCCCTGGGTTCCATCTCCAGGACCGTAAACTAAAGTAACTAAATATGAAAAATATGAGAGAAATTATTTTAAACATTTCATATTATTCTAAAAATTAATGTTGAGTTCAATAAATGTTTCCACCCCCCCCAAAAGAACCAAACCTTAAAGCATAAATCCATTATACATTAGTAAAAGAATTAAAGTCATACGTGTGTGGGGAGGAAGAAGTGTAGGAAAGTGTGGGAAATAATATCAGAAAAACCAAAGCTAAGGGAAACTGTTGCATTTGACACAGGCAAAATAAAAAAAATATGTGTAGCGGATTATGTTGTCCTCATTTAGTGAAAAGAATCTTTCTAGAATGTCAAGAAAAAAAACTTCTCTTTAACTCAGAAATATATTATGAAACTTTATACATATAGAATATTTTGTAATGGTGGAAATATTTATTAATGAAATGCCATTTATTACTGACTCTTATTTGAGGAAAAATACTAAATATCAAGCTATGGTTCTGAGAAAACATATTTTTTTGTTGGTAGATACATGATGTGGTATTTTAACATTGGGCTAGTTTGATCATCTAATGCAAAGGATCTGTACCTGGGGACCTTGAAATCCCTTTTGTATATACCGCACCCTCCTTAGGAGCCTTTATGAGATTCTCAAACATTATGACTAGAAACAGATAGGAAATACAGATCTGAAGAGAAGAAAGATCAACAACTCAAGCCTCCAAGCTGTTTCTTGGAAATATTGCTGAAATATTTTGACATTTTTTTCTCTATGTACACTGGAAGGAATCTAGGCTGTCAGTTGCTAATGCAGATTCTATGTAAAAAGTAATACAGAAATAAATACATGTGTGTAAGCAATAAAATGTGAATCCCATGTATATTTTTTAAAAGGAAAGTGTAAAAGTGTACTATTAAAGAGCACTAGGCAGAGAACAAGAGAAGCTTCATAGGCAGTCACTTGGCTTTTCTAGGATTCTGGTTTCTTGGCTGTAAAAGGAAGGGAGTTGAACTGCACAAGGGTGCCTTGCTGCTTCCATATCTGATTCTGCTTCTTTGAATACTTTGAATGTTTAACTGCTGCATTTTTTTCACTTGTAGGTATAACAAATCAAGGAGTCACTTTTTATTCTTAATGTTTAAGGATTTCTGATTTTGAAACCAGGCTTAACAAGAAACATGTATGAGGCTCTTGCTTCAGAAAAGAAGAAATGCTAAATATTTTTGTAGTAAATAAAAAGGGAGCCTTTTATTTATATTTCTATAGCATTGTTCTCCAAAAAAATCTTCTTTCCAAAATACAAATAAGATGCCATTTGGTCTTACTATGAAATTGACCAAAGATCAAAAGTATTGATCAAAAGTATTCTTTTATTCATGGAGGTATTCTCTCATTAAATTTTTTTAAATGAATTTTATTGGTACATTTTCATATACAATATAATTACATTCATCATTGGAAATCTGCAACCTTATATAATCTCTCTTGGTTCTTATTTTTTCCCCATTCCCCTGCCCTCCCTTAAATCCCTCCCTATTTACAAACACTTGGTTTCCATTTTTTCATTTTCTCATATTAATTCCATTCCCTTCTTTCCTTTCCCCTACTCCTCCCAATTCCCCTTCCCCTTTGCCCCTTTTCTTCCTATTACACATTATCTATTATATCATTTAGTCCTTATTTACACTTTCAGTTTCTCACACTAGAGAAACTATTTGGTATTTACACACATGTGTCATATTTATTTCATTTAAGAATATCGCCTCAATGTGCATCCATTTAGATATAAATGTCTCTAGTTTCTCATTTTTTATGGCAGAGTAGTACTCCATTTTATTAAAAAAAAATATTTTCTTGATCCAGTCTCCAGTTGATGGGCATTTGGGCTGTTTCCAAGTTTTAGCTATTACAAACTGTGCTGCTGTGAACATGGGTGCACATATATCACTGTGGTATGATTCTTTTAATTCTTTGGGGAAGATCCCCAGCAGTGGAATAGCGAGGTCAATTGGGACTTCCAGTCCTAATTCTTTGAGGTATCTCCATACTGATTTCCACAGTGGTTGCACCAGTCTGTACTCCCACTGGCAGTAGAGCAGGGTTCCTCTTTCCCCACTGCCCTGCCAGCATTTGCTATTCCTTGATTTCATGATAGCAGCCATTCCTTCTGGGGTGAGGTAGAATCTCAGTATGGTTTTCATTTGCATCTCTAGAATGACCAGTGATGTTGAACATTTTTTCATATGTTTATTTGCAGTTTCTACTTCTTTGAGAAATGTCTGTTCATTTCAGATGCCCAGTTTTGGATTGGGTCTTTAAATTTGAGAGGTCTGATTTTTTAAAGTTCTTTATAGATTCTAGATAGTAGACCTTTATCTGAAGACCAACAGGTGAAAAATTTTTCCCACATTGTGGGTTGTCTCTTCACACTGCTGGTGGTTTCTCTTGCTGTGCAGAAACTTTTTAATAAGAA
>NW_004624748.1:6351452-6384911 GCF_000247695.1 Heterocephalus glaber | reverse complement strand
ATAAATGATGTTTTAAAATTATAGTTTTAAACTTTTTGCTTATATAGAAATATAAATAGTTTTGTATTGATTTCATAAGAGCAGTCCTTTCTCATGTTTCTTATTCTAATGTCTGGAAAGATAGGATTTGGAGAAAAGCAGCAGTCTGGGATATACAGTCATCATTACATAAACTTGTCCTTAATCCTATGATTTTCAGTATGGTTATACTTTCCTAGAATACATCAGGAACCTCCTAGTCCAGACAATGCTGTTTTACTTTCTTCAGATACTAAATATATGTATTTTTCCCATCAGTAAATATAGGAGAAAGGGAGAATATCTAGAAATCAAACTTTTTCTTGAGTAGACTTCCAATCAATTCTGCTGTTGTTAATCCCTACCACACCTTGAGGTATCTGCTATCGCCAATTCATTTTTTTGGGGGGGGGCGGGCGGTACCGGGGATCAAACTTAGGACCTTGTGGTTGTGAGGCAGGCGCTGCAACCACTGAGCTATATCTCGGGCCCCACTAAATCACTTTTGAAGGGTTAAAAGTTCATTGAGTTTGCCTGTTGGTTTTCTCTACTGCTAGTTTTCCCATTCAACTTAATTCATTACTGAGCAAGTTACCATTTCTCCATTTGCTTTTCAGCTTTAAATTTTTTTCATCTGATTATTTCCTCTCATTCTCTTTCATTAGGTTTAAGTCTGTTAAGATGAGTTCATTGACTCCCCATTTTAGTGGGGTAGAGAAAGCATGAGTCAGTGTACCCATTCAGTTTGCTCTCTTTAATTAGGATTATTTACCTTTTAAAGATTTAGTTTAATTTGTGGTAGTTTTGTCATATAGAAGTTTTCAGTTTGTATGCATGTATAGTGTAAGCACTAGAAATTCTCCCCCCTTTTATGGATTCCATCATATACCCTTGTAGGAAGTCACCTCTAGAAAGTTACAGTTTATGAATCAGTATTACTAATGATTTTTACTTAGTTTTATTTTTATAAATGATGTTTTAAAATTATAGTTTTAAACTTTTTGCTTATATAGAAATATAAATAGTTTTGTATTGATTTCATAAGAGCAATCCTTTCTCATGTTTCTTATTCTAATAATATGTCGAGATTTTTTTTTATAATGTCAGATCATCTGTGGGTAATGATGTTTTTTGTTGTTTCTTCCTGTCTAGTGTTTTGATCTTTTATTTCTTTGTTTAATTGAGCTGAGACTTCAAGAACAATGCTGAATAGACATGGCGTATTTCTCTTGTATGTGCTTTTTAAGGGAATGCCTTTAATGTTTTATCATTATATATAATATTTGCGGTGGGTATTTTGCTTGTAGATGCCAATTATCAAATTAGAAAATATCAGGCCAGGGATTTAGCTCAGTGGTACCTCGCCTGCCTTGCAAGCACAGGGTCCTGAGTTCGATCCCCGGTACCAAAAAAAAAAAAATTAGAAAATGTCCTTCTGTTCCTTGTCTACTGAGGGTTTTTTATAATACAGTACAAATGAGTTTTTAAAATAAGAGCTTTTTCTGCTTTGATTTTGATTTTTCACCTTAGATTTATTAGTGAGGGGAATTGCATTATAGGTTTTCTAATGTTGACCAAATCTTGTAATATATAAGCTCAATTTAGGAATTATGAATTTTCTTTTTTTAAACACTCGAATTTGGATTGCTAATACTTCTTGATTAGGATTTTTGTATCTGTTCATGAGTAAAAATGGGTTAGAATTTAGGTTTTTGTAATGCCTTTGACAAGTTTTAATATCAGTGATATGCTAGCTTCATAAAATGTGATAAGGAATACTTCTACTTTCTCTATTCTAGAAAGTTTAAGTAAAACTTAGATTATCTGCCACCTGAATTTTTGGTAGAGTCCCTGGAAAAGTCAGAAAGGCTTTGTGTTTTCTGAGTGCAGAGATTTTAAATTACTGATTCAGATTCTTCAATAGTTGTAGGAATATTCAGGCTATATTTTTTGAGCATTGGTAATTTATATTTTTATAGTATTTTCCCACATGGTCTAAGCTTTCCAATTTATTGATATGAAATTACTTATAACAGTCTCCTATTATCTGTAATTTTTGTAGTTATGTCCCACTCTTCATTCCTTTTTTTTTTTGGTACTGGGGATTGAACTCAGGACCTTGCGCTTGTGAGGCAGGCAGCTCTACCACTAAGCTAAATCGCCAGCCCCCCACTCTTCATTCTTAGTACTGTTTATCTGTCCTATCTCTTGATCAGCTTGACTGGAGATTTGTATATTTTTATTAGTTATTTCAAGGAACCAGTTTTTAGCTTTGTGAATAAAACAGTGTAGTATTAGTAGTTAACTATCTTTGTTGCTGAGAGATAGTATCCACCCACAACTTAAAGGAGAAGAGATTTACTGTAGTTTGGCTTATATTTTAAAAGTTTCAGTCCTTCCGTGGTTGGTGCTCAGAAAGGCTGGCATGGCAGAGGGGCCTGCTCCTAGTGGAGAGGAAGGAAGCAGAGAGCAAAAGGAGGAGTGAGGATGGGAGATTAAATCTTTTCAGCCACACCTCCTGCGAGCCACCTCTTCCAGCCAGGCCCCACCTACTAACATCAAGTCAGCTGTAAGCCCTATTATCCAGTCACCTTCCTAAAGGCCCACCTGTGAGCATGAGGCTCTTGGGGGACATCTAGATATAAACTATATCAAACTGTATTTTACCTCTGTTTTCACTTTTATTAAGTGTTCATATGTTTATTATTTAGAATCATTGGGTCTTTTCTGTCTATTCTCTAACTTCCACCTTCTCTAAAACAGGTTGAGCATCCCAAACCTGAAACTCGGAAATCTGAATTTTTTTCATTAAGTTTATTGGTACATTTTAGGTACATAATACAGTTACATTCATTATTGAGAACCTGTACCTTTACATGATGTATGTTGGTTCTTATTTTTTCCCCATTCCCCTGCCCTCCCTTCAACCTCTCCACCCCTCCCTGTTTACAGAGACTTTGTTTCCATTTTTTCCTTTTCTCATTTCTGTTTTTTGGTACCGGGGATCGAAGCTGGGTCCTTGTGCTTGTGCAGCAGATGGTGAAACCACTGAGCTAAATCCCTGGCCCCTTTTTCTCGTATATTTTCTTTTCCCTTCTTTCCTTTTCCCGACCCCTCCCACTTCCCTTACTCCTTTAGACCTTTTCTTCCTATTTCACATTATCAGTTATACATTTAGATCCTTATTTACACTTTCAGTTTCTCACACCAAAAAAACTATTCGAGATTTACACATGTGTGTTCTATTTATTTCTCTTAAGAGTATGGCCTCAGTGTACATCCATTTAGCTATAAATGTCTCTAGTTTCTCATCCTTTATGGCTGAGTAGTACTCCATTTTATAAAAAATACTCACATCTTCTTTATCCAGTCTCTAGTTGATGGGCAGTTGGGCTGTTTCTAAGTGTTAGCTATTACAAATTGTGCTGCTATAAACATGGGTGTGCATATATCGCTGTGGTATGATTCTTTTAATTCTTTTAGGAAGATACCCCGCAGAGGAATAGCTGGGTCAAATGGGACCTCTAATCCTACTTGTTTGAGGTATCTCCATACTGATTTCCACAGTGGTTACACTAGTCTACACTCCCACCAGCAGTGGAGCAGAGTTCCTCTTTCCCCACAGCCCCACCACCATTTGTAATTGGTTGATTTCATGATAGCAACCATTCTTTCTGGGGTGAGGTAGAATCTCAGTGTTGTTTTCATCTGCATCTCTTGAATGACCAGTGATATTGAACATTTTTTCATGTGTTTCTTTGCTGCTTTTACTTCTTTGTCTGCGAAGTGCCTGTTCATTTCAGAAAGTTCTTTATAAATTCTAGATAGTAGTCCTTTGTCTGAGGAACAGCTGATAAAAGTTTTTTCCCACATATAGGTTGTCTTTTAGCACTGTTGGTGGTTTCTCTTGCAGTACAGAAGCTTTTTAATAAGATGAGATCCCATTTGTCGATTCTTTGGGCTAGTTCCTGTTCTACTGAGATTTTGTTCATAAAGTCTTTTCCTACACCAATGTTTTCAAGAGTTCTACCTAACTTATCTTCCAGCAAGTTTAGTGTTTCTGTGTTAATATTTAGATCTTTAATCCACTTTGATTTTAGTTTAGTGCATGGTGAAAGATATGGGTCTAGTTTTAATTTTTGGCACGTTGAAATCTAGTTTTTCCAATACTATTTATTAAAGAGGCTGTCTTTCCTTCAGTGAGGATGGTTGGCTCCTTTGTGAAAGTTGAGGTGGCTGAGTATGTCTGGAGTTGTTTCTGCGTCTTCTAATCTATTCCATTGATCCTTGGATCTTTTTCTTTGCCAGCACCGTGCTGTTTTTATCACAGTAGCTTTGTAGTCTAGTTTCAAGTTGGGGATTGTGATACCCCCTGTCATATCTCTATTGTCTAGAATTGCTTTTGCTATTCTAGGTCTCTTCTGGTTCCAAATGAATTTTTGAATTGTTTTCTGTAGTTCTGTGAAATATACTGTTGGGATTTCAATCAGAATTGCATTGAATCTATATAGCAGTTTTGGAAATATGGCCATTTTCACTGTATTGGTTCTTTCTACCCAAGAACAAGAGATGTCTTTCCATTTTTTTATATCCTCTTCTATCTCTTTTCAGAGTGCTGTAATTTTCAATGTAGAGGTGTTTTACTTCCTTTGTCATATTGATTCCTAGATAGTTCATTTTTTTGGATGCTATTGTGAAAGAGATTGTTTCCCTAATTTCTCTCTCAGTGAGTGTTATTTGTGTACAAGAAGGCTATTGACGTTTGAGTGTTTACCTGGTATCCAGCTATTCTACTGAATCTGTCAATTAAGTCCAGAAGTCTTTTGGCCGAGTTTTTTGGGTCTTCTATGTAGAGTATCGTGTCGTGAGCAAATAATGACAGTTTAACTTCTTCCTTTCCCATCTTTATACCTTTTATTTCTTTGTCTTGTCTACTTGCTGTGGCTAATATTTCCAGAACTATGTTGAACATGAGTGGTGATAGTGAACATCCTTGTCTTGTTCCTGATTTTAGCGTGAAAGCTTTCAGTTTTTGACCATTTAGTATGATGTTGGCTGTTGGTTTTTCATAGACAGCCTTTATCAGGTTGAGATAAAGAACATCTATTCCAATTTTCTGTAGGGTTTTTATCATGAATGAGTGTTGGATTTTATCAAATTCTTTTTCTGCATCTATTGAGATGATCATATTTTTTTTCCTTGGCTCTGTGTATTAAATTTATTGATTTACATATGTTGAACCATCCTTGCATCCCTGGGATAAATCTGACTTGGTCAATGTGTATTATCTTCTCAGTGATGCTCTGTATTCTCTTTGCCAGTATATTATTGAGGATTTTTGCATCTATGTTCATTAGTGAGATTGGCCTGTAGTTCTTTCTTTTGGTTGAGTCTTTCCCTGGTTTTGGAATCAAAGTAAAACTTGTTTCCAGGAATGAATTTGGGAGTATTGCTTTACTTTCAATTTCATTGAAGAGTTTAAAGAGTAGTGGCAGTAGTTCTTCTCTAAATGTCTTGTAGAATTCAGCAGTGAAGTCATCAGGACCTGGGCTTTTCTTTGTTAGTAAATTTTAAATTACGTTTTCAATTTCACTGATTGTAATTGGGGTGTTTAAAATTTTTATATCTTCTTCATTCAACTTTGGTAATTCATATGTATCTAGAAATCTGTCCATTTCATCTGTGTTTTCCATTTTAGCAGAGTACAGTTTCTTGAAATAGCTATTGATGATCCTCTGAATTTCTGCTGGATCTGTTGGACTTCACCTTTTTCATTCCTGGTTGCATGGATTTGAGCCTTTTCTTTTGTTTTTTTTGTTAAGGTTGGCTAAGCGTTTATTGATTTTATTCATTCTTTTGAAAAACCAAGACTTTGAGGCTTTGACTTTTTGTATCATTCTCATAGCCAATTGCATTGATTATAATTTCCTCTTTTGTACGAGCTTTGGGTTTGTCTTGCTCTTCTTTTTCTAGGAGCTTGAGGTTCAGCCTTACGTTGTTTATTTGAGCTCACTCTGTTTTCCTAGTATGGGCATTCACTGCTATGAATGAAATCTGAATTTTTAAAAATCTGATTTGGGGGTGGGTTCTGTCCTGAGGATTAAGCCCAGGGATTTGTACATGTTAAGCAGCACTCTCCCACTGCACTGCATATTTTTAGCCAATAACCTGAAACTTTTTGAGTACAAACATAATGCTACATATGTGATGAGTAACAGTCAAAACACAACTAAAAGTATTGTGAAAATTACCTTCAGGCTGTGTATATAAAGCATATATAAATCATAAATGAATTTTGTGTTTGGACTCGGGTCCTATGACCAGAGATCTCTTTACATATATTGAAATATTTTTTCAAAAGTCAAAATTCAAAATGCTTTTGGTCCCAAACACTGGGACAAAGGATACTCAATTTGTATAAGCATTTAAGATTGTATATTTTTCCTACCCTTTTGTGTTTGTGTATATGTATATATTATAAAATTGTTAACTGACAATTTCAGTTCCCAGGAAAGTGTCTCATTGTGACTTTCTTTTTATTTGGTACTGGGGATTGAACTCAGGACCTTGCACTTACAAGGCAGGCAGTGGCACTGCAGAGCTAAATACCTGGCCCCCTCATTGTGACTTCTAAATAGCCACTGTCAGTTGTCCCTGATTTCATATTATTCACCATGTCAAACAATATGATTTTGATATGTACATGAGAAAAAGCATACTAATGTTTTAATGTCATTTTCTTTCATGTAGGATTCCCCTTTATTTGATCTTATTAAACAGTCAAAAGATCAAGAAGGACCAGCTGAACACCTTGAATCTACTTGTCCACTCAACCTTCCTCTCCAAAATAATCACACTGCAGCTGATATGTAAGTAGGATATATATTATGTTGTCCATTCAAACTGCAGACTGATTTTGAACGTAAGGATAATGCAAGGTACTATATAGAAATTGTAGAAAACTGAATTTTTGTATAAGACATTTTTCCTGCTTTTATGAATTAGGAATGTAAGATGCATGACCTAAATTTTAAAGTTATGTAAAGGAATACAAAGTGCTACTGAGTCACATGGAATTGGTGTAATGAGGGGCAGTTTTCACAGCAAAAATGGCAGTTTAGATGGACCTTAAAGATTAAATAGGATTTTAACATGAAAATTGGAAAAGAGGAGACAGAATAGTGTTTCAGGAGCCAGAACCAGAAATACCATGTACCCATTATAGCCAGAGAGGGCAAAAACATTGTCCAGAGAGTACAGATCAGTTCATCTGGAGTGAAGCATAAGATAAATCAAGGGAGTAGTATGGAATGTGGATCAACACAGTTGGCTAGTGCATGGTAATAATAATGGGAGAAGACAGCGTAGCTAACATTTATTGAAGGCTCATTTGTTCTGGGCAGTTACCTACATACTTTAGATTCATGTTTTTCATTTAATCTTCATACCACCTCTAGAAGGTAGTAGTTATTTCTGTCAGTTACCTATAAAGTAAGAATTAGAGAAATAAAATAACTTGCCTAAGGTCAACAGAAATCCAGCCGAGCAATCTGACCCCAAAGCCCATGTTCTTAATCGGTCTAGCTATATTACCTTTTATAGAAATGTGCTTATTGTTATATTTCTCTTTAGTTCTGTGTAGGAATTGGTATTACAATGTTCTGTGATTAGTACAGAGACCATTTTCCAGAGATGTCATTCAATGCTAACTTGTATTTACAGTATTTCTGCATTCATGTAGAATCTGTATTCATTTGTTTGGTAGGCAACACTTTTACATAAAGAAGTCAAGCCTTATTTTTTCTTTAATTCAAGATATAGTTAATCTTTTAAGTGCCAGGAAGACAGAAATAAAATGAATGGCCTAGGTCCTTCCTGCTCATAGTTTTACATTCTTGAGAAAGGAGCCAATGAACAAGTAAACTAATACATAAGTTGATTTTAGATTATAACAAGTGCTATAAATTAAATGAACAGAGTGATATGAAAGAGAGAAACTGAGAGGATGATAGAATATTTAGGAACACTTTCCTTTTTCTGATGAGGTGATATTTTGACCTGAAGGACAAGTGGTTGCTAGCCAGGCAAAAATCTTCATCTTTTAGGGCAGATGGAACTTGGCTTGTCTGAGGACTAGAAAGAAATCCACTGTGAATGGGGTATCTTGAGCATGAGGATAATGGTACAAGAAGAGATTGCAGACATATCCTGGGGTGAGATTTTGTAGTTTACCATAGGACATAGTAAGGAATTTGGACTTTATAAGGAAAATGGGAAACCTTTTAAGCAGGAATACACCTCACTATAATTTGTATTTTTAAAGTACCTCTCTCTGACTGCTGTTTGAAGGTACAGATGGGTTTGGGGAACAGAAAGGATCAGGGCAAGAAAACTAGTGGGGAGATCATTTGAAAAGAGGGATGTGGGTGAGTTGGTCTAAGATATAACTTTAAAGATAGAAGTGAAAGATTAGAGATGAATTTAATTTAATAGGGTTTACGTCAGATTTGAGGAACTGGGAAAATGGAGATGTAATTTCTGGGTTTTTTACTTTAAAATACTAGATATAATGCGAAGCCATTCTTTGAGATGGGGAAAACTGTGTGTAATCCTGGCATTGTGAGAGGCTGAGGCAGGAGAATCACAAGTTTAAGCCCAGCCTGATCAACTCAGCAGTTTAGCAGACCCTGTCTCAAAATTTTAAAAATTCAAAACTGGCTAGGGATGTAGTTCAGTACAAAGCCTCAGGGTTCAACTTTCATACAAAAAAAACCCCCCAAAACTCAACACCTTATGTTTTTTACTTTAAAATTCTAGTATGTAATGTTGAACCATTTTTTGAGATGGGAAAAACTGGGGGAAGAAATGCAGCATTCTGCTTTGGCCATATTAAATTTGAGATTCAAGTAGTGAAAGCCATTAGTTAATTGGAGATTTGCATCTAGAACTCAAGGGAGACTAACCCTTGCCCAAGTTAAGTCATTATATAATTGTTAGTTAGGTTTAGGGGAGTGAAGGGAAGGAAGTCCAAGGGGGATAGGAAACCAAATACAGTACTGGTACTTAGAAAACTCATTGTGCGAGTGAGTCCCTTTTCCTGTTGCACTAGTTAGTAAACTATATATAATGGAAATGCCCATAGTAAGATACAAGTCCAACTTATTCAGAGTTATTTCTCACCTATTAAAACAAAATAAGAAAATAGATTTGAATTATTCTGTTAAATAGAGGGTAACACATAGCAATAGCATTGCTGTAAATCAGGAGATAATATTTGCTAATATCCCTGCCTTGATTTATACCTGTCATATTTAATACACAGGTATAATCTGTTTCGATGATATTATTTGAAGTATTAAGTTATAAAATTCTGTACTTTGTAAGTTAGAGGTGTGTATGTGTATAACTTAAGTCATACATATGAACTATAGTTATCAATAAAAAATTGTTGGGAGAATCAGATAGATATTACAACACTATTTGGTGTTAATAACTTGTTTTTTAAACTGGAGTCATTTTCTGGTCTCAATACCACTGTAACTATTAAAATAGAAAATTATTCATGTACAATTATTTTTCCTAGTAAGTCAGTTAATTCCTAGGAAAAGCCATTTATTAAAATACAATTAGATATGATGATGAGAAGCATAATTTTTTCATTAAGCCGTCTTTCCAATTTTGCATTTTTTTTCTCCTTAAATTCTTTTATTGGTACATTTTAGGTATACAATACATTTACATTTATCATTGGGTGCTTGTACCTGTACATGATGTATCTTGGTTCTTATTTTTTTCCCCATTACCTGTGCGCCCTTCACCCCCACCATCCTTCCCTATTTACATAGATTTCGTTTCCATTTTTTTTTCTTTCTCATAATTTTTTCTTTCCTTTCTTTCCTTTCCCTTTCCCCTCCCACCACCTCTACTCCTTTGGACCTTTTCCTATTTCAAAGTATCAATTATTCATTATTAATCCTTTTAATCTTTATTTATACTTTCAGTTTCTCACACTAGAGAAACTATTCGGTATTTACACATGTGTCCTATTTATTTCACTTAAGAGTATGGCCTCAATATGCATCCATTTAGCTATAAATGATTCTAGTTTCTCGTTCATTATCCAAGTTTGCATTTAAAATAGCCTGCTCGGAAAATTTGGTATAGAATAACAGATTAAATAGATAATATGTGTCTGGATGTATGTGTACAACTTGGGGTGTGTGTGTTTGTGTGTATGTGTGATTCTCAGCAAACTTTAAATGAAAACTTTCCCTTTGAATACATCTAGGTATCTTTCTCCTATAAGATCGCCAAAGAGAAAAGGTTCAACTACACGTGGAAATTCTACTGCAAACGCAGAGACACAAGCAACCTCAGCCTTCCAGACTCAGAAGCCATTGAAATCTACCTCCCTTTCCCTCTTTTACAAAAAAGGTGAGTAAATTACTTTCAAGAGCTCAAGATCATGGACTCTAAAACCAGGCTGACTAGGTTCAAATCGTGCCTCTTCTACTTAGAAAGTGTGACCTTAAGCAAGTCATTTAATACCTCTGTGTCTCAGTTTCCTCATCTGTAAAATGGAAAGGATAGTAACAGTAATCTGTCCTATAATAATAATTACATTATAAGGTTTTTGAGATAATTGAGTGAATTAACACATTCACGACTGGGTCGTAATTCAATTGTCTCGCTGCTGGGTGTTTTAAACCACCTGTGGTACATGCATCTGTGGTCCCATGCCTAACTGTACCACTTCTACCAACAGTGGTACAAGCTGCCTGATGAGACAGCCATGCATGTACCAGCAGTGGTTCAAGCTGGTGGGAGCATGTTAATACATATCAAATGATTCCAATAGTGCCTGTTCATTTATTCATAGGGAAAACAGTGGTAGAAGTGAGGGTGCTATTAACATGTTATTGAACAGCATTATGGTTAAAGCAATGTAATGATTTGAAAAATAGCCATTTGTAATTGAACATTTAAAGTAAAGATATTCATTCCTCTTGTTTCTACAGTGTACCGATTAGCATATCTCCGACTAAATACTCTGTGTGCACGCCTTCTGTCTGACCACCCAGAACTAGAGCACATCATCTGGACCCTTTTTCAGCATACACTGCAAAATGAGTATGAGCTGATGAAAGACAGACATTTGGACCAAGTAAGAAATTCAAGCACTTCATATTTTTCTTCCTTCTCATTTGTTAATTATATGTTGGTTTCTTAAGAAGAGGCTAGATTCACATAAGGAGCTAGATTAACCTAGTAGACTTTTTATATGTTCACTTGTTGGCTACCATTTATATTTTTGCTATAACTTTTTAAATTATAGCTTTAGAGTTTAAGAGTGTATTTTACTAACTTAAGGACTTACAGCATTCTTATCTATAAAAATCACTGAAGAACCTGTTTATTATAAGCTTTTTTGTGTGTTGTAATAAGCTAGACTTCATTTTAGTGTAGAAAATGTAGGAGATTTAAAAATCAGTTGGTCTAAAACTGCCTGTTGGATGGATGGATGGAGTTATAACCAGAGTGAATTATCTTTCTTTTTATTCTCTTAAAATGGACTAAAAGGACTATTTGGGGGGGGGTAACAGTTTGTTGATATAATACATATACTGTACAAATCACATTTCAAGTATACAATTCAGTGGTTTTCCTTATATTCACAGATGTGTGCAGCCATCTCCACAATCAGTTTTAGAACATTTTCATCATACCAAAAAGAAACTCCATAACCTTTAGGAGTAAAACTCCTGATTTACCCCTTCAACCTTAGGCAACATTAATGTATTTTCTATTTATATAGATTTCCCTATTCTGAACATTTCATATAAATAGAATCGTATAATTTGTGATCTTTTGTGTTTGGCTTCTTTTACTTAGCATATTTTCAGAATTCATCAATGTTGTAGTTTGTACTTTATTTCTTTTTATTCCCAAATAATATTCTACTATATGTATCTATACAACATTGTGTTTATTGATTGATGTACATTTGTATTGTTTCTGTTTTGGGGCTATTGTGTATAATATTACTATGAACATTCAGGTACAAGATTTTGTGTGGATATATACTTTCCCTTCTCTAAAGGTGTACACCTAGGAGGGAAATTGCTGGGTCAAATGATAACTATGTTTGACTGTTTGAGAAATGACTGGATTATTTTTGAAAGTGTACTAGTTTACATTTCTAACAATAGTGTGTAATGGTGCAGTTTCTCTATATGTTCTCCAAATTATCTTTATTATAGCCATCTTAGTGGATGTGATATATTGTCACATTGTGATTTTGATTTGTATTTGCCTTTTAACTCTTTTTCTGTGTTTATTGTCCATTTTTATATCTTCTTTAGAAAAATATCTGTTAAGATCCTTTATTCATTTTGAAATCAGGTTGTCTCACTGAGATGTTTATATATTCTATACATAAACTCCTTATCCAAGTATATGATTTGCAAATATTTTCTACCATTTTATGAATTGTCATTTTACATTCTTACTGGTATCTTTTCAAGCACAAAAGTTATTCATTTTGATGAAGTCCACTAATCTGTTTTTTCTTTGTTACTGGTGCTTTGATGTTATACCTAAGAAATTGTTGCCAATCTGAAGTTGTTAAGACTTACCCCTGTTTTCCTCCAAAAGTCTTACATATAGGTTTAAATCCATTTTAAGCTATTTTTTTTTGTAGATAATGTGAGATGTGGTCCAACTCCCATTTTTTTGTTGTTGTTGTGGATAATTAGTTATTCAGCACACTTTTTGTTTTGTATGATTTGTTTGTTGTTGTTTGGTATTTTCTGTAGTGCTGGGGATTGAACCATGGGCCTCATACATGCTAAGCAAGCACTCCACTGAGCAATACTTCTAGCCCCTCCTCCATAGCACTACTTCTTTAAAAAGTCTTTTCTTTCCCCGCTGTAAGTTTTTGAAAAATCAATTGATTATAAATTATAAATGTTTATTTCTTGAGTCTCAGTTCTGTTCTCTTGATCTATATAGCTATTCTTTTGCCAGGACAATACTGCATTATTACTGTATTCCAGTTTCAACATTTCTCCTCTGGGAAACACTAAAGAATATGGGTTAAAGTTGGGGTTATTTACAAACCAGACAGTGAGTTCTGAATAATTGAGAGTTGAGTGTTTGTGTTTTGTTTTATTGTGTGTGTGTTTTGTTGGGTTAAGAACTTCACATAGACTTTCAGTACAAGTTCAGGATGGGAGAAAAAAAACTTATAGAAATTAAATTTCCCTCTTTTGAGGCTAAAAGAAAGATGACAGAATGCTTTTAAGAACAAAACCATGTAATGAACATTCTGACTATTTTTAACATCACTTTTATTTACTAGATTATGATGTGTTCTATGTATGGCATATGCAAAGTGAAGAATATAGACCTTAAATTCAAAATCATTGTAACTGCATACAAGGATCTCCCTCATGCTGTTCAGGAGGTAGGTAATCTTTCATGGTAAAATTTATTTGGATAAATTCATATCTATAATACAGATAATTTCAGCCATTAAATCATATATTTTGATCTTATACAAATTGGCAAATTAAAATTTTAATATTATTTATTAATTATTTGTAACTAAAATGGAATTGGAAAGCTAAGGCAAATTATGAAATTATTCAAATCCATACTTTAAGTTAATAAATAATACTATATCCTCCAATGAGTAGGATATTTCTAATAAACTTGACATAATTAGGATATTAAATGTTCTGTTAAGTTACTTTTATTACTCCATAGGGAAAGCCAGTGTAAATGCAGCCTTATAAGAAATAACATCAGTGTAAACACATTTTGTTTCTAGTTATCTGCCTGATAGAGCAGCAGTAGTACTGTAAAATACAGGTGAGTTGTGGGTTATTTTCCAGTTTATCTTTGGAATTTTCCAGAGTAATATAAACCAGGTTATTTTAGCTATGTGTTTGGAATTATTTTCTAAACACAGTCATTTTAATTCTGTACATCTGAGGCATCCTATAAAATATTTGTTTAGCCTGGTGTTGTGACGCAGTCCCATAATCCTGATGCTCCAGGAGGCTGAAGCAGGAGGATCACAAGCTTGAGCCCAGCCTGAGCAACATAGCAACTTAGTGAAACCCTGTCTCAAAATTTTAAAAAGGTTGAGGATGTGAAGAGCCCCTTGGCTCAATCCCAATGTTACAAATAAATAAATAAACAAATAAAATAAAATCCTTGTGCTTTTATATAACTAAAACTTTAGTAGAATCTCGCTGTCAAAAAAATACAGCTTCTCCTGACTGCTTCTTGCAATGGAATAGTATAACTTTTGAACCCTTTACATGAGAGGGATGCAGGGAAGTACAGGGAAGAAAATATCATCTAAACATTGATGGGTAATATTGTTGGCTTTTGTTCAGCTCTGGTCCTTTGAGTCCCAAAATGCCTTTTATTCTGGCAGACTGTCCACTCTTGTCTTTGGGGAGGCCCAGCTGTCTTTGGGGAGGCATCTGCTGCTGCCTGTCTGCTTCTCGGGATCATTTTGTAACCTTTCACTTCTCATAGAGCACCTAGAATCCAAGCCTAGGAAGGCTTTTTCAGGTTATTTTTCCTGTATGATATTGCTTCTTACTAGTTAAAAAGTATTACAAACTATTAAAAAAGAAAATCTAAAGAGAGTCCTTAAATTTATTTAATAAGTGTTTTTCTTATTCTTCCGCAGACATTCAAAAGAGTTTTGATTAGAGAAGAGGAGTATGATTCCATTATAGTATTCTACAACTCAGTTTTCATGCAAAGACTGAAAACAAACATTTTGCAGTATGCTTCCACGAGGGTATGTGGAAAGTATCATCTGAGGAAATCTAATTATAAAGAAATAGATCTCACTGAAACATTAAATAAAATTAATAAAATTAAATTTACTTTCTTGATTTTGCTGTAGCCTCCTACCTTGTCACCAATACCTCACATTCCTCGAAGCCCTTACAAGTTTTCTAGTTCACCCTTACGAATTCCTGGGGGGAACATCTATATATCACCGCTGAAGAGTCCATACAAAATTTCAGAAGGTCTACCAACGCCAACAAAAATGACTCCGAGATCAAGGTTGGTGTTTTCTCTTTAAGGAAGTGATAATAAAAATAAGAGGCAAACATTTTTATCTAAGCATAAAAATGTAAAGCTCTCTTTGTTTTAAATAAGCTAGACTCTTAGATTCTAATTTCCTTATTTATATTTGACATGATAAGAATTTGACACCAAATAAAGTCTATTTACTTGAATGACTTCGCAGATTTAGTCAACTTTCCTTGCTGCTGTGATCTCTTCTTTTGTAAACAGTCTGAGAACCAGTATGGGTATACATTGGGGAAACATTTCTATATTTTTGTAAGTAGCCAGTGTGCTAAACAAAGATTACTCTAGGTTAGCAAATTTTATTCTGTACCTTACTGGATTTCCTATAAATTCTTTCTGTGGACCTGGTCCATTTTACTTGTTATAAAAATGAAGATGACTTGTTAAATGTAAATGACTTTCAATTAAGTCTTTAGAGGTCCATCCTTAATTCTGCCTGTGGCCTTCTTACATTGCCTTGGGCACCATCTCTATTTCTACTTCAGAAGGGTACTGCAGATTAGGGAAATGATGAGTGTGAAACTGTTTTAAATTCTCAGATGAAAGGTTCAGTGCAACTAAAAGTCATTATATTATCTTCCACATCCAACCACAAGTACTCTCTGGCTTTGAAGTTCTTCAATTTACTAATTATATGTTATCATGTGTTATTTGAACCTGACTTTATTTGTATAAAGTAAGAGGCTGTTTAGCTAGTATAGTTAATGTAGCTTCATTTCAGAAATTGTCAGCCCATGTAGTTGTACTGAATGGGCAAAAAAGCAAAGAAGAAAGGGCTGTATTCGATTTTTAAGAAATGTCTGTATGGTACATTTAATGACCTGAGTAATGCATACTTGGGATTAAAATTTCAAACTCTACAGGAAAATATTAAGTAAAAATAATGAAAATATGATGCAGGTGCTCTTGTGTGTCCCTGTAGCTTGCTTTATTTGGTGTTCATGTAGTTGGTTACCTGTGTACTGATATCTACAACTTAGATTATGGGCATCTAAGATGCCATACCATGTCTAAGTACATTCACACAGTCCCAAGCTCCCACATGAAAATGTATATTTAGATACTTTTTTAATGATGATAATTAATCCAAAATATAGTGAATGTAGCTATTTGCTGATCTTAATGACTTTAATTCTGTGTAGTTCTTTAGCAAAAAAGTCACATATCCTAACTGATAAATCATTGATCACACATCAAGAAAGCATCTTAATACTCTTTATGCAACATATTTAATCAAATAGTTAATCAAATATTTTATATGGATAATGACCACTTATCAAGGGAATGGAGGACAATAAAGTCTGTATATCCATGTACCAGTTTCATGTGTATATTTTAAACCTTTATGTTAGGAAATGCTGTTCTTCAGCTTTATTATCAAGAACATAAATTATATGGTTCAAACACAAGATTTGTAGAGATTTCTGATTTAAAGATATATAATAAATAACCTTAATTATAGATCTTTTTTAGAATTCTGATTATTAGTACTATAACTTGAAATTCAAATGAGAAAATGTGAAATAAATTTGATAATTTACCCATTGATTTATGAAGAGTTACTCAGGGGTAAACTTTTACCCTCTATGGCCAATAGCAGAATATGTTCTTACAGACCTAGAATTCTTGCTTTAAAAATCTAAGGGAAGGGTTAGTAGAGAACCTTCTAGCGTGTGCAAGGCCCTAGGTTCCATCCCCAGTATGGAAAAACAAAAAGAAAGGAAACAAAAACCTCTAAGAGGGCTAGGGATATAGCTCAATGGTAGAGCATGTGTTTAGGTCCTGAGTTCAATCCCCAACACCAGGAAAAAAAATACAACAACACTAAGAAACCAGCTGAATGTTTGATTAGGCTAGCACTGTGAGAATAAGCTCCAAATGACTATGACTTATTAGTGGTTGCAGTATATAGAATACCTCCGTTTCAGTGTTTCTCACAGCTCAGGATGATATTTCTACATTCATCTCTGCACATTTACAAAATCTATACATGATTTTCATAACTAATTTGCATTTCATCTTAACTTGACAGAATCCTAGTGTCAATTGGTGAATCATTTGGGGTGAGTATTTTCTTTCTATGAAATACAATTAAAATAACTGGCAATATACAAGTGCTCTTGTGTACCTGTGTATCATCCTTTTTTGGTGTTCTTGTAGGTGGATATCTGTGTACTTATAAAAAAATTAAATATTTCTACAATTTGAATTTTAAATTGTTAGTCAAACACCTTATCCAGTTAAACAGAATTTAGAAGATATCTCTATCTCAGATTTCTTTTTAAATCAGGTTTAATTTCAAATCATACTTAAAATTAGTAGACTTCAAAACTGTTTTCCATTCTTCTAAGATTACATAATGTGTAATAATGTGTGTGTGTGTGTATATATATATATAGCACACATTTATGTGCATATACATATATGTGCACTATTTTTACTCAAAGCATTTCTGACACCAAATTGTGGGGTTTTTTTCTTACACCGCCTATTCTCCAACACTTGACACAAATGGTGTTCTATAATTCATTTTAATTTTGATGCTGATTACCCAGAGTTAGCACCAGACCCCACAAGTTCAAAAGATCAGTCCTACAAGACTTCCCTCACTTCAGACACCAGTCACAAGTGTCAGGTCCCCAGGTTATATCATATATTCATCTGTTTTGGCTAAAAGTCAGGATATTCCTGCAACACCTCTCCCTTTCAGGTTTGGTTATTTCCTACAGTGGCTCACAAAATTCTGGAAAATACTTTCCTTACTATTACAAATATAATAATAAAGGATACAGGTGAGCATGCAGATGAAGAGATATTCAGGTGAGGTCCAGAAGAGTCTCCTGCACAAGAGGTATGTCCCTGTGCACTTACCAACTCTGAAGTTCTTTCAGCCCTGCTGTTGAAAGATTTTAATAGGGTGTGGTTCCTTATGTAGGAATAATTGATTAACTCAATCTCCAGCCCTCTCTTCACCTTGGAGGTTAGGACATAGGTCAAAAAGTATCTTCCTGGCAACCAGCCCCCATCCTGAAGCTATCTGGGGCCCAACAAGCATCACCTGATTAGAACAAAAGGTGATCCTATCACCCTTATCATTCAGGAAGTTCCAGTGGTTTTAGGGGCTCTGTGCCAGAAACTGGGGACAAAGACCAAACATCCAGGAATCTTTACAAAACAGTTTGAAGTTCAGTAATACGAGTATGTTTTGAAATGAGATAATCCAAAATGTAAGCACCATCCAGATATCACCAGCTTGTCCCTAACTACTTGCTTTCTTCTAACACATACACACACATGCATGCACACACACTTTTACTTGTCCTTTCTGTCAGACTTTCAGGATATTCTTTCTGTGGTATATTGATTAAGAATTGATTACATGAGACCCTGGCCCAGTGAAAGTGGAGGGATTATATGGTGGTCTTTTGGAAAGTGACGGCAAAGCTTAGCTTTGAAACCATTATTCCAGGCTAAGAACCCACTATTTTAACTGGCCTTCCATTAATGTCACTATTGGAACATCACTAGTTTAGCAGTCCCATATTCAGTGTGTGTTACTGTTAATATGTGATGCCTTCTCAACTTGCCAAAGAGTTTAGATTCTTACATGATTTAGTGATGACAAAACTTTTAGAGCTTTCAATGATAGAAACAGCCCACTATGGCATGTGTGCCATAGGTTCGCCACCACTGACCTAGGCTTACACTCTATAATGAGAAGACTGCCTGCGTAATTTATTGCTGCAAAACAAATTACTCCTAAAATTAGTGAACATTTCTTATCTTAGGCTCTAGGAGTCAATAATCTGGGAAGGACATAACCACATCCAGCGTTCTTTTCAGTGTTGTGATCAAAGTATCAGCTGGGGCTCTAGTCATATCAAGGCTTGACTGGAAGAGCGTCCACTGATCAACTCATTTATATAGTTCTAGCAGATCCTCCCTGGCTCTTGGCTCAAGCCATCAGCTCCCTGCCACTTTGATTTGTCCAAAGTGCTACTTGCTAATGCATATGGCAGCTTGCTTCCCTCACAGCAAGGACTCCCTGGAAGGGGAGAAGGGAAGGAAAAAAAGGGCAAGATGGAAGTCATAATCTTTTTATAACCTAATACTGAAAATGACATAACATCTCATCACTTTACTTTTATTATCTTGGTTAGAAGCAAGACCATACTAGTCCAGCCCACACTTAAGGCAAAGAGGATCACATTAGGGTGTGAATACCAGGAAGTGGGGATCTCTAGGCATTTGAGAGGCTGCTAACCACACTGTCCCAAAACAAAATAACTGAAGAATATTGTTTGTATGCTAAATGACCAAGTGTTAAAATATTAATTCAGGATAGGCTACAGCTGTCAGGCTTCACAGAAACATGGAACCATAACAAGTAGGGTTGGAGCTGTTTAGATATAAAATAGAGGCATTCAAACATTTTTACTTGCCATAATCTCTAAACTAATTGAGAAAATATTGTATACAATTCCATATTTTAAAGCTGATAGCCAGAAGTTATTAATATGGACACAGGATTTTGTCCTATTGTATATATGATCTAAATATATTTTTAACAAAATATGTATTTTCATTTGATTTCTGGAAAACAAAGCATAAGTGGCAAAGCTAATCCTACTATAAAGTCCACCAGTGAAATCAGATTTAATTTCTTTTTTTTTGGTACTGGGGATCAAATTCGGGACCTTGTGCTTGCGAGGCAGGCGGTGGACCACTGAGCTAACTCTCCAGGCCCCAGATTTAATTTCTATCAGAATGTCTGTCTTCATTTTTTTTTAGTCCAAGTAAGCACATTAATATACATCCCTGAGACAGCCACTCTGGTTCTAAAACAGATAGCTAACAAATAGAATTTTTCCACATATTTGTCCATTGGATAAGATAAGGTCGTGTACCCACTTTAGTGGTTTTTACCAAATCATTTTTGCTTTGCTGTGACATATTGCCCCTCAGGTGTTATCTCAAATCATCTTCAGTAATACTGCCTGGACTCAAATCCTGAAGTTTTTGGATATTTGATTTTTTAATTTAAAACACTTTTTGAACTAGCAGCATTTCAACCAATCCCATATCAGTGGTGGTTTGTAATATATAAATTATATGACTTGTCAACATAATACCCATAAAGTGAATCAAAAATTAGTATTAAGTGAACACATTGTCTATTACCAAATTCTTGTGACTGTCTCATTGTATAAGACCCTAAGAAAATTGTCAAAGCTGGGCACGGTGGCATATGCCTGTAATTCCAGCACTCTGGGAGGCTGAGACAGGAGGATCAGAAGTATGTAGCCCTGTTTGTGTAACATAGTGACTTAGAGAGACCATGTGTCAAAATAAAAAATAAAAAGGATTGGAGAGTTAGCTCAGTATGAAGGCTCTGGGTTTAATTCCTGGTCTGTCCCCTCCCTGCTAAAAACAAGATTCCAGACAGCTGACCCAGCTTTGTTGCATTCTGGGAAAGAGCCCTGTTTTAGGTGCAGTATCTAACAGTGAAGAGTCAGGACTTTCAGAGTAGTAGGCAGAGGTGTTAGAGGAAGGTAGGTGCATCAAGGGAAAAGACAGGGATTTTAAAGAAGAGGGCAGAACTGGTATAGTAGTTCTGATTTTGAAATTTTTGAAACTGCTTATTTGGTTCACTGAAGCAGAAAGTTAAAGTAAAGAGATAACTTCTGCCTGATTTGTGACATACCTCAAAGCACAATTTATGGTTGTTAACTTCAAAATGCTGGCATTTAATTTAAAATAAAGACCTCTGTAATTTGTAGACTTCTGAGAAGTTCCAGAAAATAAATCAGATGGTAGGTAATAGTGACCGTGTACTCAAAAGAAGTGCTGAAGGAAGCAATCCTCCTAAACCACTGAAAAAACTACGCTTTGACATCGAAGGATCAGATGAAGCAGACGGAAGGTAGGAACCATCCTAAAATGTTTCTCAGTAGCTGAGCTGGTCATCGGTAGAGTTCAGCGTCTCAGCACTGACTCCAACCAGTCCTTTTCATGCCAATTTTACATGGAAGTTGTAATGGCTCCAAACAATAGCTATGAAAGTAGCCTAAAGTTGAAAGCACTGTAAAAATCATATATAGTACCATCTATTGAAACTCAATGTAAATATCAGATCTTAAAAATCTAGTGTTTTTTACAAGACTATTGATAAAATTTTAACACTAAATTTAAAAATGCTCCTGAAAATATTAGCTACTGTGTTTATAAGAACTCATGAAAAAAATATATAGGATAATAAATTCATGACTTTAGATTGTCAGTTTATAAGCTTATAAAAGCTCCTCACTAGAGAAGTAACATAAAATATTGAAAATGCCATAGTTATTAGAAATTTGAGTTTTTCATTTATACATAGACATAGAAAACATAAAAACATTATGCTTTTTTTTCCATCTGCAGTAAACATCTTCCAGGCGAGTCTAAATTTCAACAGAAACTAGCAGAAATGAGTAAGTACCACCATTTCCACCTTATGTAAATGAAAGAAGTCATTGTTTTCATTGCAGAAAAGCCTTGTACCTTTATAAAAGACCACACACATAATTCCTTCAAGTAGCAGACTTGTTTATGCATTTATTTTTATTAGTACGTTTGCAGTACCTGATGTTTACATACCTTGCATGAAATTGGTACATGTACAAAACACATCTTAACTCCTTTTTTTACCCCCTTTCCCTTCTCTTTTTCCTCCTTCCCTCCATCTCTTGATCTCCTTCCCATTTGTTGTTTTGGGGTTTGTTTTTTTTTTGATCCTGGGGATCAAACTCGGGACCTTGCACTTACGAGGCAGGTGGTGGCACCACTGAGCTAAATCCCCAGCCCTCCTTCCCATTTGAGAGAGTTCTAGCTCCGTATTTCCTTTTATCTTTTATTTTCCTTTTTATTTATAATTTAGGTTTCTCATATAAGAGAAACCATGTGATATTTAAACTTGTATGTCTGATTTATTTCACTTAAGATCATGGTCTCAAAGTGCATCCATTTTCATACAAATGCCTCAGGTTTATCCTTCTTAATGGCAGAGTAGTACTCCATGGTGTATAAATACTATATTTTCTTTATTCATCTGTTGATGGACATATAGGCTGCTTCTTTCAAGTAGCAGACTTGCTTAGGCATTTAAAATATAATTCAATCAAGAGTATATTATTTACCTCATACATTTGTAGATAAGATGTGTGCTGCAAAGAGAAGGTCATCATGACCCTTTCTACAGTCTTCTATGCAGAAAGACTAAGAAGTGAAACATTGCCTGACTGCATCTTCAGTGCAATGGATATGGTCAGAAGATACCAGTCTGAGTCAGCAGAAATATATTGGAGAGCTCTTTCACAGCGTGAGGTACAGGGAAAGGCTATCATCTCTAAATATCCTCACTTTTATTTAAAGAATAATTTTTTATTCTGCTATTGTTGAGTTTTCTTAATTTGCACAACTTAAAACATTTTGAAATAAAAGTTTTCTAGATAGCTGGGCTTGGTGGTGCATGCCAGCACTCAGGAGGTTGAGGCAGGAGGATCAGAAGTTTGAGGCCAGCCTGGGCTACATAGTCAGACTCTCTCAAAAATAAGCAAACCAAAAGAACAACACAACAAAGTTTTCTATTACCAGAGAATAGAATTTTGATTAAGAACCCCAAGTCATTTTGCAAGTTTCAGAGTGATCTAAATCTGCAATGTTGGGCTGGGAGTCTCACTCAGTGGTAGTTTTATAGCTTGCTCCAAGCTTTGGGTCTGATCCCCAGCACCACACACACACACAAAAAATTGCAGTGTTAGAACAGATGGAATTCTATCATAAGCTATTCTGAGACTGTAAAAAAATTAAGCCAAGTATAGTAATAGATGAGAAGCAGCGCAGGAAAGAGAAATGTTTGTTGACTGCTACTAGGTTGTCTTAGGTATGTTCCTACGATAGCAAGTACAATTCCTGATATCTGGTGCCAGATCCAATAATATGGTAGGAAAGGGAACCGGGACTTGGAAAGAAAAAAATATTTAGGAAATGAATGGTGTTAAAACTATCATTATAGGTCCCAGGTCAAATCGGTACCAATTAATTTGTAAGGAGAGGCTTTCAACTCATTTTTGTAGATTCTAACTTTGAAATATAAACTATTTAAAAGAATGCTTTTGGTTGATATTTTTCAAAGTTGCTACTGTGTTACAGTTAAAACTAAATATACCAAGCATTTAAAATTTTAGATTTTTTTATTAACTAATATATTCTTATTTTAACTTTTCAATAGTTACAGCTTTCCTCCCAGTACATGAAAATAGACAAGATGCCCATAACCAAAATTAGACCTTGTAGACATTTGGAAGCATTTTGGAGCCCACAGACATGCATTTCAAAAGGAGCAGAAAGCTGTAAAAACATGTATATTTTCTTAGAGAAAAGTTCAATGTGCCTGTAGTCAGTGTATTTCCTGTGACACACTTAGGTGTAATGCTGAGTTTCTTATGCCAGGCCAAAGTTTAGGGCCTACATGTAGCTGGAAAATTGGGGGCAAGTGGTGGAAGTTTCAACTCCTGAGGCTAATGCATTCTCCAAGATACTCTGTTTGCCTAAAAATTGGCATTTAAGAAAGATCATCATAGAGTGCTAATTGTATGGTGGTCGAGTAGAAGGGGTGAAGGGACTATTGGCTTTTTTCTTTTCCAAATCTGTATTTCCTTCCTTCCTGCCTGCCTCCCTCCCTGTCTTGTCTGTCTCTTTCTTTCTTCCCTTCTTTTTCTTTTTCTTTCTTTCACTCCTTCCTTCTCTTCCTTATTCCCCCCTTCTCCCCTCTCCCCTGCTGTTGAGTTATACCACCTGCCCACCCCTAAAGTCAATAATTTTTACTTAAAATAAGTAAGTGTTTTGGTTTTGTCCATATTATAATTAATAATTATTTAAAAATTTTACATGCTCAATTTAATTTTTCAGTACCTGTAAGCCATATCCAAACACAAGGGAATCCCTAGCTTTGTAGAGAATACCACCACTTACTTTGGCAGACCCAGTAGCCCATGGTTCTAGTCTGTTCAAACGCATGAGACTTACACTCATCATCTGTGGAACAGTGTTCTGCAAAGTGGGGAAGGGGACTATGCAGACCAGTTGGGGGAGTGCATAAAGAAAATATGAGAAGTTCTGTTTATTTTAATCTCATCTCATTTTAATATTAAGGGTATGTGTTTTATAATTTATGCACATATACAGTACTGACAACTTTGGGTGGTACATGCTTGGAAAAAATTTTACTGACAGGGAAATAAGATTAAAAAATTTTGGAGGCCACTGCTTGTGTAAAGTCTGCACTCCATCAATTTGACATAAGTATGATATGTTTGGCAGCCCCATGCCAACTTACACAGTACCATCAATGCTATTAACAATTCTTCATCCCTTTCCAGCATCTACTAGAACACGAATGCAAAAACAGAAAATGAATGACAGCATGGATACCTCAAACAAGGAAGAAAAGTGAGGATCTCAGGACCATGGTTGACACTGTATACACCTCTTGCTGCATTGTCTCTCACAGATGTGACTGTAATTTTCCCAGGTTCACAGCCACATGTAGTATCTCCAGCTCTTTTTGTAGAAATAAAACGTGAGATGCAAGTTGGATATTTGTGTGGGTAATTCCTAAGCTACTTTAAATGTTGTAGTCAATGGTATATTCATGTTGTTGTACAAGATTGAAAATCTTGTGTAAATCTTGCCATTTAAAAAATTATAGCAGATAATGTTTGCATTTCTAAAACAAAGTAAAATTGCTGTGCTTGAAGAATAGTTAAGGCTGTCTCTGGAGTGAGAGTCCTAACTCATACTTGTCTACTTTGCCTTCCCTGTAGCATACATGTGATGTTTGCTCTTGTTTTTATTAATTTATATGTATATTTTTTAATTTAACATGAACACCCTTAGAAACTGTGTCCTGTCTTCCAACTGCAATTTGCCCATTCACCCAAATTAACCTGAACTCTTCTCCTGAAACAGATTATTGTTAGAAACTGTGAGAAAAATTACTAATTTTTACACATTTAGATTTTATTTTAGTATTGGAATCTCATGTACTCTGTGCTTGTTTTAAAAGTTGCTTGTAAGTACAAGCAAAAAATATAAACATGATACTGTCGTACTACTGACACAGTTTTCATACCTCAGAACTTGCAAGAACTTATTCTTTCATCCAACTCTGCTTTAAAATGAGGATTATTAATAATACCCTTGGTTTTTTTCCATTGAGATCTCTGAATATATAAGTACCCATCTAGTACTTGAAAAATAGTGTCTTGTGAGAGCTTTGCTGCAGAGGACCCTAATACAGTATATCCCAAGTGCACTTTGTATATGTTTCTGGGTCCTTAAGAATCAAGATATAAATTAATCTGCCTTCCTAAATTTTGGAAGATTTGTATTTTCTCTGGAACGGTACATGTCTTCCATGTATCTTTTGAACTGGCAGTTACCTATTTATCTTCTATTTTAAGTGGGTATGGTCTAACACTGGCATGTTCAAAGCCACCTTATGTTTAGTTCAACATTGCAAGTAGGCAAAAGTCTTTGTAAGTTAGGCATTAATGTTTCTGAGTTTATGCAAAAGCTTCAAAATATCCACATTAGAAAAAGAGGCACTTCCCTTCCTCTCCTGCACCTAAAGGTGTATTTAAACTATCTTGTATGATTAACTTATTTAGAGAATGTATAATTTAAAATAGGTGGTATTTAAGGTAGCATCAGCTAGCAGTTAGGAAAATCACTTTGTCTAAAGCCATAGTTCTTTTTAAAAAGAAATCTGGCCTCATTTGTTAGGAAACTATTTTTTGCCCAGTTGAGTTTCAAACAATCTTTAGACAGTTATCTTGATAACAAAGGCACTAGAAAGTTTTACCCAGCTTCTTCATTAATTTTTGCATGAATATCATACAAGTCAGTTAGTTGTTAGGTCAAGGGCATACCATACTTCCGGGTTTTTTGCTAGTAAGTTCACATTAGAATTAGTGACAAATTTAGGTATTTCAGATATCATGTATTCAGATTTCTTAAGGCTTCAAATAATGGTATATTGCTTTTTTTGTACTGGTTAAAACTGTAATTTAAAATTGCTATGTTACTATTTTCTACAATTAATAGTTTGTCTATTTTAAAATAAATTAGTTTAAGAGTTTTAATGGTCTGGTGTGATTTTTGTATTCAGTGTAGTATTGTTCCCTACTGGATGTAAACTCTCTTAGTATCTCATCCACTCTTAGTCTTTAATGGATGATCTGATTGATGATAATGTATTTCTTTCTTTCTGCAATGTTTGTTCCTGAAGAAAGGCGGATAGGATAAAGCAGGAAAAGTAGGCATATATCAGTAGGATGCACTCGTTTTGGATGGGACTCTTACATATAGTTCTCAAGTCAAAATCAAGCAGCCTTAATGACACTATAAACATATTTAGGAGACAAACAAAATTTATCATTTTTGGCAATTAATTTAGCATTCTGGTGATATAATGCTGACTGTAATAAATGAGACAAGTCCAACTGATATATTTATTTTTTATTAGTTTTCTGGCACAGATGGTAGATAGGAAGATCCTACATTCTAGTTCTATTATTATCTGGATGATTTCATAGAAACTTGCTTTTAGAATGATTATTTTGTTCCTCATTTCGGGGCCAATATAGTGTACACAACATGAATCTACAGAATTTTCCTTTATACTAAATAGATTTTTACAGGACAGCTTGAAAGTTTATCTTTGGAAATGCTGTATTAAATTTCTACCACAAGTATAGCTTCTTAAATAGAAATATATTGCTGTGCTGCAGTTTGGATGTAAAACATTCTCCAAAGGCCCACTGCTGAAGGCTTGGTCCCCAGAGTGACACTGTTGGGAGGTGGTAAGACCTTTAATGGATGAAGTCTAGCTGGGCACAGTGGCACATCCCTGTAATCCTAGATACTCAGGAGGCTGAAACAGGAGGATTTCAAGTTCAAGCCTAGCCTGGGCACCTTGGCAAAGACCATCTGAAAATTAAAAGACCTGGAAAGATAGTTCAGTGGTAGAGTGTCCCTTGGGTTCAATCCCCAGTACTACAAAAATGAGGAGGGTGCCTGAAGGGAGGTGCTTAGGACACTGGGGGATGCCCTTCCTGTCTTTGTTTCCTGGCCCCTGATGTAAGTGGTTTGCTCCGCCATGTGGTTCCATCATGATGTGCTGCCCTCACCAGAGACCCAAAGCAATGGAGTGCTTTGATCTTAGACTGCCAACTTCCAGAACTGTGGCCCAAAATATACCTTTTTATAAGGTAATTGCCTTAGATATCCTTTATAGTAAAGCAATGGTAACTATATAATGTGTAAATGAGATTAAAAGAAACAAAATATGAATTTGGGATAGTCATCTATTTTTATAAATCTTTTTTTGTGTCCATTATTTGGGGGCTATACTTTATAGTTAAATGTGATATTTTGATATGAAACACTGAATTTATTATTTACACCAATATCAGTTATTTCCTAAATAAAAAATGATTTTTAACAAGCATCTGGGAAAACCTGTAAGTTTTGCTTCTATGTTCTTGTAAAGACCAAATTTTAAATAATAGCAGGATATGGGTTTTTTCCTTTTTTTCACAATTTTTTAAACCACTTGTGAAAATGGCAGTAGGAAGGCTTAAGATAGACAAGGTTATATTGTTTGTAATTGTTTCTTTTCAGTATCACCAGTGAAGAATTCTGCCTCTAAATATAAACTGTACATATTATGATCCAAAGTACAGTAATGCTGAGCTAAAGAACATATTCAACATTCTTAACCACTTACCAGTCCAATTACTTAAATACAGATTGACCAAAAAAGTTGCCTATTTTTTGTTAATTTTTATAACAGGAAATATAAAAATGATAATTTTTTCAAATTTATTCAATATAAGAATCAACTGGTTGAAATGACACTTGCCTGAGTGATGCTTGGGGTAAAATGGTTACCTTTGCTTTTTAAAATGGATTAAATGGCACCTTAAACTTGTGAGGGCCCTACTTCATTCATGTACAGTCTTAATCTTTGTCTATGTATGTTAAGATAAATTATGTTGGACACATTATAAAACATTGAACGTCCTTGTAGGATCAAGAAACAAAACTTAAGTCTTGAAAAACAAGATAAACTTGTACAAAAGAAAAGATCCATTCATTTCTGATGCAGTGTCACTATAAAAATTTACCTTTCTCTCACCTAATACTATAGCAGGAAAATAGGACTTTTCTGAGGCTTTCTAAATACTTATCTGTCAGAAGGAAAGAAAGGAAGGAGATCTTTCCTTCCCATATTAGTGTCTAGTATCCCTGTCCCCAAAGACCAGAGAGAGAACATTTTTTCAGACAGATATATCCATATCCAGGACTTATCTGTCAACTCTCAAACTGGGCTAAAATTAGTTCTTCCTTATTGTCTGGAGTCTCAAGTTTTAAGAGGAAGACCTGATTCTCATCCTTGGGAGAATATCAGAATTATTTGTGGAGCTTAAGTACTGTATACTGAATTAGAATTCTCACATTTATATTCTGTAAGTCCAAGAGATCGTTATGTTGTGCAAAGAGATAAGATACACTGAGATAAATAATAATGTA
Organism: Heterocephalus glaber; assembly: GCF_000247695.1. Next base: position 6,356,135 of record NW_004624748.1, on the reverse strand, counting down.
CCCCTTCACATAACAAAGCTTACAGAGAAAATATGGCTGCAAATCCAGAGTAATAACTCATATTTTGGAAGTATAGTATTGAGCCATTGTGGAGTTTGGTAACAGGAAGTCCATTTGTCATCCCTAAATAAACCTCTCTGTTCTCTGAGTTCCAGGTTTTATAGGAAGTGAGTTTGTAAACCAAAAGGGCACTTAATAAGGAGCTTCAGAAAACCCTGTCAGAAATAGGAAGACAAGATTGTCTAAGACACAGTGAAGCCTTATGAGCTGAGATTGGAGGTATAGAAGAAACAACAACAAAATGAAGATCATAGTTATTTAACTGCCTTCCCATGACTGAAGGTTTCTTTGTTGGATAAAACAGAAAATATCCAAAAAAATGAAAACAAATGGTATATGGCTAACAAAATAACAAGTGACTAAGACTACACAGTTCCAAAAATAGGACTCTGGTTTAGAACTGGAGGCATCCAGACTCCTTTGCCTCTATTAGATAGGTCGGAAAAAAATATATATATAATTTGTCAAGAAGAAACTAAAGATTCAAAAAGTAACCTCAGACTGGGAGGAAATCTTTGCAAAAGACATGTGATAAAGGACTGTTATCCAAAATATACAAAGAACTCAAGCAGCAGGAAAACAACTTTATTTAAAAATGGGTCAAAAATGTAAACAGTCATAAGATACACAGATGGCAAGTAAGTATATAAAAAAATGTCCCATATCCTATGTCATCAGGGAAATACAAACTAAAACAACATTGAGACAGCACTACAGACCTATTAGAATAGCCAGAATCTGGAATATCGACAACACTAGACACTGATGGGGATGTCGCAAAAGGAACTCCCATTCATTTCTGGTCGGAATGCAAAATAGTACAGCCATTTTGGAAAGCAGTTTGGCAGTTTCTTTAAAAACTAAATATCCTCTTAAGATACAAACAGCAATCATACTACTTGGCATTTGCCAAAAGAAGTTGAAAATTTATGTCTACACAAAGTTGTACCTGGTTGGTTGTAGCAGCTTCATTCATAATGGCCAAAACTTAGAAGCAACCAAGTTGTCCTTCAATAAATGACTGAATAAACTGTGGTATAGTCACACTGAAACAGTACTAAGAAAGAAATGGCCATCAAGCCATAAAAAGGCATGAGGGAACCTGAAATGCATACCCCTAAATGAAAAAAAAAATGTGAAAAGGCTACCATACTTTAAGAGATCAATGCCATGACCGTCAGGAAACTATGGAGACAGTAAAAGTGTCAGTGCTGCCAGGGGTTGGGACAGGGAAGGGATAAATAGGTGGAGCACAAGCGTTTTATAGGGCAGTGAAACTATTAATGCTGGCTCCATGCTATTCTACATTTGTCCAAATCCATAGAATGTATAACACCAACAGTGAACCCTAATGTAACTATGAACTTCAAGTGATGCCGATATGTCAATTATAACAAATATATCCCTCTGCTGAAGGATGCTGATAATGAGAGAAGCTATGTATGTGTGGAGGCGGAGGATAAATGGGAAATCTCTGCCTTCCTCTCAGTTTTGATGTAAACTTAAAATTGCTCTTAAAAATGTCTTATAAGTAACCTCACCATGGGCTGGGGATTCAGCTCAGTGGTGCTGCGCCTGCCTCACAAGCACAAGGTCCTGAGTTCAATCCCTGGTACTGGAAAAAAGAAAAGTAACCTTGTCAGTAAAAAGCAATAATATGAATAATGATTGGGTTTGTTTTATAAGCCATTTATGTTTTTGTGTAGGCTTTCTTAAGAAATTTTATCTGAATAACAGTTTTTAAAATGTACAGTTTATTAAATGGATTTATATATAAGAGGAATTAAGTCAATATTATACAATTCTGCTGCTTCTTAGAGATTAAAAAACCACATTTGTTCTATTATGTGCAAATTGGCAACTTTATTATCAAATAGTTCAGCATCAGAACAAGACTTCTAATTCTAAAGGGTTTTCTTTACATAACATCATATTGTGACACAATATTAGAAGAATCAGACACTACTTCCCATTCTAGTTTCTTTTTTACAATTGGGTAACTTGTTTTGATCTAAAAAGTATAAATATCTGTGTCTTGTGAATGCTGTCCATGAAATGTATTACTTCCTTTTCATCTAGAACAATTACACTAGTGTCATGTTGAGACCTGTTTTATAGTGACATAAAAGTCAACTACAAGAAAAACACAATCATTTTTACTTACAAAAGCAAATTCTCCTTAACACAAAGAAATGTATACAATTGTGTAAGGCAGATGAGCCCTGAAATAACCTTTGTAGAGAGATAATATTTCAATAATCTCATGAGAAATCAAAGACTCAGAATTAATAGAAAATTAAAATTAGCCCTTGAGCCTTTGACAATTTAGCTGCTAAGGCCTTTTGTGAATTCTAATTAATGCTTTACTTCAGTGGTGGTGAACTTATGGCACATGTGCCACAGTGGGCTATTATCATTGAAAGCTCTAAAAGGTTCACCATCACTGCACTAAATTAATCACTATTCCTCAGAACAATGTATCAGAAGAATATGAACCTCAATAATTATAGGCTATTTTAAATTTGTGTAACTTATTCCTTCATCCAGTATTCCATAAACAAATCTGTTTTCAAGCCACCTTTAATATTTACAATAAATTACTTGCATGCCTATTATATGCAAGGTACTGTGCTGGATCTGAAAATGTGGTAGTGACAGCAATGCTTATCTAGCTTTATAGTATCCACCAGCTGAATAATGGAACATTTGGCCAGAATGGCACCAACCAATATACCAATGTACCAAAGCTATCCAAATTAAGTGACTCAAAAGAAAAAAAAAGGCAAATATAATAAGACATTTGCGGGCCAGGGATTTAGCTCAGTGGTTTCGCCGCCTGCCTCGCAAGCGCAAGGACCAGAGTTCGATCCCAGGAACCAAAAAAAAAAAAGACATTTGCATAGTTTTCCTTAAGCACTGCCATATCTAATCAGACCATTCAATGCTTTCTATGTAAACTCTGATTTCAGCAGATGGCAAAGACCAATTATCATTCTCTTGACATAAACCAAATGTAGCTCATCATAAATGTTGCTAAGGAGAATTATTCATCACTGGCTTTTCTGCAGGGGAAATAGAAAGTCACAAAAACTCTGTCCTTTTGTGCAGGTAAGGATCAATTTTTAAATGCTCCAACTCTGCTGGCTTTGCTGATGAAGTTCTTCAAGAGATCGTGGTCCATTTCTGCAAAGCCTGAAGTTTGTGTTACAACAGTCATATGGTTTATGCAAAACCTGAAGCAGAATTCTTCTAAATCCTAGGAAGACAACAACGATGGTTTAATAAATTCATATTTTCCAGTGCAATGCCCCATAGTATAAGACTTCCTCAAATAAGGAAAAAGGATTTGATAGCCACTTGGAGGAACTATTGGTACAACAATATGTAAAGAACAGTTATAAAAACTATATAACATGAACCTATGTCTCTAAAAATTTAAGTAATAGTAAAACATTCAAATTCCTTCATACCAACCAGTGCAAAGAATCCGGCTATTTTTTCCCAGAGATAGGCACCTAAGCCTATGAATTCTTCAGTACCTTTTCCAAGTGTCAGTACTTGAACCGTTCATTGTACTTTCAATATTGTTAAAAACATGATACTCCTTTTTCATGTTCCCCTGGGTGCTTTAAATATTTCTACCTATAAGATCTTGTAGCAGAAAAGGAATAAGCATAATAATAGTAATACTGGGAAACTGCCTCTCTTAAATCATTAACAGGCCACTGCCTTTTTTTTCCTTTTCAAGAAGATAAAGCAGGGATGGACAGAGTTCATCACACCACTCATACCTTCAACAATATAAACGGGAACAGCTCAATGGTATAGGCCCACCAAATTTATTTATTTCTTTATAATTTTCTTGCTCTAGAGAAAAGAGGCCAGCCTGCTGAGACCTCCAATAAACCTCAGATCCTGGCTGTGCTGCCATTTGCCCCAGCACAAGTTTTCCTTCATGGTGGTGGTCAACTTTTAAAGTTTCTTTTCTGTGTTGCTGAAACTAATTTATAAAAATTGAAGTCCAAAGTAATTTCCAAGCAATTATATATACACATAGCATACTACAGTCTTCTTTAGACATACATGATAACAAATGTTAAAGACAAAGACTAAAATTAGCAATAAAACAGAAAAACTAGCTATTCTGATAGCCATGCCAATGTATACACAAACTTGCAGTACATTTCCCTTTAAGTAAACAAACACTGTGTGAGGAAACTGTAATCCCTGAACATAGCCAAGCAGGCTGCTAAGATCATACTGGCAGTGTGACATATTTCAGTTCCAGGCAAGCCCTCAAGGATAAAGGAAAATTCACATACCCACCTGATAGTATAGCATGTTATTAAAAATGCACTTTTTGATATATACTAAATATCATAATACCCATTTAAAATCATGTACTCTTGCTTAAATTTTATAAATGATGTTTTTGCCTACAGCACATGAAAGTGTGACAAAACAGATATACATCTTTTTTATTGAATTCTACAAAGTGGAGAAATCCATACCCACAACACAAACATTTTTTATTTATTTTTTTTGTTAAATTCTTTTATTGGTACATTGTAGGTATACAACACAATTACATTTCTCATTGGGAATTGTACCTTTACATAATGC
>NW_004624748.1:6322899-6348317 GCF_000247695.1 Heterocephalus glaber | reverse complement strand
CCTTGTATGAGCTCTGGGTTGTCCTGCTCTTCTTTTTCTAGAAGCTTGAGGTTCAGCATCAGGTTGTTTAATTGGGCTCATTCTGTTTTCCTAATATGGGTATTCACTGCTATGAATTTCCCTCGTTAGACTGCTTTCATTATGTCCCATAGATTCTGATATGTTGTACTATCATTGTCATTTAATTGAAGGAACTGTCTGATTTCTTCTTTAATTTCCTCTGTGACCCACTGGTTATTCAGAAGTGAACAACACAAACTTTAGAATGCATGGAGGTAGGTGGCTAGGCATTTTGCAGTCTTAGAGATCTGGACAGAGTCATTAAACTGACTAATTAGTGGGAGAACAAAAGGACACTAAGAAGTCATCATTTAGAGCCACCTTCCTTTCTAAAATGGGAATTTTCTATAATTATTATAAGGACAGGACTTGGAGGGAATTCCTGCAGTTCTAGGAATTTGATAAATTGCCTTAAGGTGGTATTGGTCACAAGGGAAACAAGGCCCCCAATATTTTTTGGTAAAAGAATATTGTCTATATGCTACTACTCTATATGACTTCATTTTTAAAGTTGAGCCCTTAATTATACTGAGTAATCCTTCCACATTTTCCTAGTTCATTCATTCTCCTACACAACTGTCATACTCTCTCCCCTTAAGGCTCAATACCTCCTCCTGGTCATCATGCTACACTAACATGACTTTCCATTTCACTGAGCAAACAGAGCACTCAAAAGAGGATCTATAAGCTCTTAGAATCATGTCTCCTTGCCTCCCTAGATGCCTATGAACTCTCCCCTTTCCTGATACCCAGGATGAATGGTCCATGGCTGATACAATGCCAGTCCCCTGTTCTTTCACTAGATTGTGTTGCCCTACCTACTGAGGGACACCACTCTAGTAATTGTTCCCTGCAATTTGTTCTCCTTGACTGGATTGTTCCTGTCATTATGCAAAGAAGCTTCAATTTCTTTCATCTTAAAAAAATTTAAAAAGTGTTATACTTCAAATGCCCCTGCAACCTATTTCTTTTTATAAGTAAACTTAACAGAAAAAGTTTTCTCTATTCCCAATCTCCAATTCCTCTGCTTTCATTATCCAATTAGGCTTTACCCCACCACTGCTTGCCAAGGTCACCCATGGGGTTCTCATTACTCTCTTAACTCACTTAACTCACTGGCAGCATCTGATGTCACGGAGGACATGTTCCTTCCTGATACTTGCTTTTTCCTAGCTACCAGGATACCATCTTCTAGTTTGTCTCTTCTCCACTGCTCAATATTTTTTACTCTCCTTTGTTGGTATCCCCTTAGCTCCTTGACCTCTATACACTGAGTGCCAAGTACTTGATCTTCAAACCCAAGTCTCATGACAGCCTCACAGCTTTCAATACATTTCCCTCTGAATTCTAGACTAGTTTATGCAACCTGCTTATCAGACATGTTCATGTGGATGTGTAAGACATCGCATACTTAACACATTCAAAACCAAATTCCTGCTATTTCTCCCCAAATGCTGTTCCTACTCATTTTCCCTATCTCATTGTGACAATTTTATCCTTTTCATTTCTCAGGACAAAAACCTTGATGCTATCTTTATGTTTTCTTGTGCCCCTCCCATCTAATCCATCAGGAAATCTTATTGTCTCTACCTTCACAATATACTCATAGCTGAAGACTCAGACTAATCCACCCTCACTACTTACTGGAATGAACAGCTTCCTCACTGACCACCCTCTTGGCCCCATATGCTTTCATGGGAAGATTTTTTTCTTAATGTTAGGTGAAAAAATCTTTCAACTTCAAAAATTTTCATACATAATGCGACCTAGGGGGAGGAAGAATGTTGTATGAAAGTTTTAACTTTTTCTGGTTGATGAGTCATTTCCTTCCTCACACTTTTTGTATTTTCTACATCTTCTTTAATAAGCATAATACTATTTACGTAAGTGGAAAAGCATTTCCTTATTTTTTGACCAGAGGTAAGGATATCCTTACACCAAAAGGAAACTGACTTGGAGAAGTTATTGCCTGTTTCCTAACGTTTGCTCTAAAACAGGTTTTCTTTATTATCATAATAATGCATGATACTGTAGAAAGTTCAGGAAAAGAAAATAAAGAGCAGAAAATAAAAATCATCCATAATCCCCCCCATCCAATGATAACCACTTCCCATATTCTTTCATCTTTTCTGAAATTCTAGTCTTTTTTATTCAGCTATTTATACTTCAAAAAATATAGCATCACAGGTTTTTTGCTTAATGATATACCCTGAATAGCTCCATAATTTAATATTACTAACATTTTATAAACAAATTTCTATTAACATTATTTCTCATTTTCCAAAATTATAAACTGCTATAATAAATACCTTTGAAGCTAAATCTTCATCCAAAACCATAATTCATTTGTTAAGATAAGTACCTATAAGTAAATTCCTTTGTTAAATAATTACATCTTTGAGGTTTTACCAAGTTATTTATATATACTTATATATATGCATATATATGTAAATAATACTAACTTGATCCAGAATGCACAAATGTATACTCTCACCATTTTAGAACACTTATTACTCTGAGCCTGTATTATTTTTAAAAAATATATGCTCCAGTTTGAAAGGTGAAAAATTACAGTTGTATTCATTTATATTTTTCATGTTTTTCAGTTTTTCATTGTTCTTTGGTCGATTTTTTTCAAGTTACTCATATTTTTCTTTTTTAGCATGGAAAACTTCTTTTATTATAAATATGTTACAAATATTTTTCCCAGTATATCACTGACTTCTACATTTTCTTTGTGATATGTTTTCAGTGTACAAAAGTTTTTTACCTTTTGAAATGCTATCAATCCTTTCCATCATAGTCTCTTGCCTTTGACATCTACCTTAACATTACATAGTCACATATTTTTTCTAAATTTATTAGTTTTCTACATTAAATTTGAATCTGCCTGGAGTTTATTTTAGTTGAAGTTATGCAACAGATGCCTACTGTTCCAGAAGGTGGGTTAGTTTGAAGAGTGCTTTCTTACCTGGGCATCATATTTCACAGCAGCAGAGAGAAGAGCGATGGCGTTCTCCTCGCAGATTCCTTGCTTGATGGTTTGTTGGCAGAGCTTTTTCAAACGATTTTCTCTATAAAATGTAGCCAAATCTAGTAATCCTGAAGGAAAGAAGTGTTTACTGGGGGGCACTTCTAGCATCCTGATTTAAACTCATTCAACCATTCAAAGATGACTCTGACATTCTTTTGAATATCATGCTCAGTGAAGCGCTGTGGAAACAGGCATATGCTGATTTATGCTTTGAGTGTGCAGCTCTAAGAAGGTAGCCAAGATGAATAAATATATTACACAAATATTCAGCTGTTGAAAACAGGAGCAAGCTGTTCCCTGTTTTGAACACACTTATCCCATCATTCTTGCATTTTCTGAAGCAGTCTTGGAAGTCCTCTTTCGTGAGTGTCTATAAGGTGTGATAAAAAATACAGTCAAAGCTGCTGCCAAGTGCTGCCCATCAGAAAGAGGCTCATAAATACACAGTGTGTCCTTATCCGTCTTATTCACTGGATCTAGCACCATCAACTTCTCAGTCTTCCCCAAAGTTAAAATGATCATGAAAGGCAAATGTCTCTTAATAGACTCAGCTCATCAAGGCAGCCACACGAATGCAACTAAAGACAATCATAAAAAAGGACTTCCAGAACTGCTTTAGAAAGTGGCAAGAATGATGGGATAAGTGTGTTTGAGGCAAGTGGGAATATTGTGAGGGAGATTAATGACAATGTGTCTTTTCCTGCAATAAAAATTTTAAATTTAAACTTTCACTGTACTTTTTAATCACACCACGTAACTTTAAAGTTTTAGACATGATATATAGGCCTCCATTTGGGCTCTTGCCCAGGGTGCTGCAAATATTAGGGGTGGGCCTACAAAACAAAAACAAGCAGTCTCTAAGTTGTTTACTAAGCAGCTCAAATTTCTTGTAGCTGGAAGCTGGCTTTTTAAAGTCAAGAGCAAAACCTGTTGTTATCCATCTGCCTCATCTTAACAAATGGCTCATTCTTCCAGCTACTCAAGCCAAACACCTCGGCAAAATCATCCTCCCTCCCCTCACACATCAAGTCCTATCCATCACCAAATCCCACCAGCTCCATCTTCAAAGTATATCCAGAATCTGATCTCTTTTTAACACCTCCACTGCTACACCCTCTAACCTAAATAGCATCATCTTGCACCTGAACCATTTTGTAATTACTGATATTTTAAAACAAATCATATCTCTGCTATGGCAAAAGTGGTGAGCTGTCTCTGTCTCTTCCCTCTACCCCAACACACACACACACACACACACACACACACACACACACAGTTTAGGTTCAACACACACACAACTCCTGATTACCCACATACCGACTTTCTTTTAGGTTCTACAGAATGACCTTGTCAGTTACTTGCCATTTTGCCAATTTCTTAGTAAAGTTTCCGGCAATTACCTACTGCCTCCTCAGGAGAAAGACTGATGCTGTCTGTGTACAGATATTCCAGGAAGGCTCGGTATACAGGATATGAAAATTCACTCATTTCTACAGTATCATCCTCACTGTCTTCCAACGAAGAACGAAAATGCTCACACCTGAAGGGAGAAAGAAGCAAGTTAAGTCCCAATTCTGGGCTGAAGCAAGTTAAGTCCCAATTCTGGGCCAAAGCAAGTCTCCCAGAGGAGCACACCCTTTCAGACACCTCCACAACTGCTACAGTTTGGATGCTAAGTGTCTTCCAAAGGCCATGTGTTACAGGCTTGGTCCCCAGGGTAACACTGTTGGGAGGAGGTGGAACCTTTAGGAGATAGGGCCTAGTGCAAGGCCCTTAGACCATTGGAAGCAGGGCCTGGAATGAGTGGGACCTGTCCCCTTTCCCTTTCTCTATTGCTCCCTCACAAGGTAAGCAGTTTTGCTCTGTCATGCATTCCCACCATGATACGTTATTTCTCCACAGGCCCAAAACAATAGAAGCAATCAATCATGGGCTGGAACCTCAAAAACCATGAGCCAAAATAAATCTTTTAAGCTGGGGGTGTAGCTTGCTAGTAGACTAAATAAGTAACCCTTTCTTTTGTAAGTTAATTATCTTAGGTGTTCTGTTATAGTGATAGAAAACTGACTAATGCAACATTCTTGTTTGGCTCCTTGCTTTCTTTGATGGCTGAAGTTTTCATTTATTCAACAAAGCTGCAAATCCAAACTGCTGGTGTGGGCAGTCTGGGCAGCTGCCCCCACATCTAAGCTGATGGTGACAAAGTAGGGTGCCCTGCCATCTTTCTCACACTATATCCACTGATCAACATTTATAGAAATCAGTGAGGTTTATTTTTATAAATCTGGGTAATTTTGTGTCTTCACTTAATTATACGTTGAATTTTATCTCCTAAAAATTTATATGTTGGAGTCCTAAGTTTAAGAATGTGACCTTATTTGGAGACACGGTCTCTAAAAAGGTAATCAAATGAAAATGAAGTCAATATAGTCACTCCTAATCCAGTACAACTGGTGTCCCTACACAAAGGGGAAATCTGGACTTAGACATGCAGGGAGAGCATCCTATGATGATTGAATAAGGTGCCAAAGGCCTAGAAATACCAAAGATTGTCACAAACCACTGAAAGCCAAGACAGCAGCACAAAACAAATTCTCCCAGCCTTCAGAAGAAAACCATTCTGCTAATACTTGATCTTAGACTTCTGGCCTCCAGAACTGTGAAAGAATAAATATCTGCTGTTTAAGCTACCCCTGTACAGTACTTTGTTTCAGCAAACTAATCTACCCCCTTCCTTTATAAAGGCTTCTGTGCTATAGCGGGTGAACAGATGCAGAACAGCCTGGCCTTGAGGCTGAGATGCCAACTGAGTTTGTGATTCACTGAAATCAGATTTAAATATCTGTTTCACAATATAATGAATTTCAAAATCATTATGCTAAAAGGAAAAAGCCAGGCATAAAAGAATGTATACTGTATCATTTCATTTATATAAACTTCTAGAAAATAACAACCAATCTATGGGGACAAAAGTCACGGCTGCCCAAGCTGGTGCCTAAGAGACCTTTAAGGGGCAATTGAAAGGTTTAGTATCTGGAGGCAGGACAGAGGTTTCACAGGCTTATACATGTGACAAAACTCATCAAGCAGCACCCTTAAAATGGATGCAACTCACTGCTCATAAAGTACACAAATTTAATTTTTAAAAAGTTTGTGTTAGCCTCACCAACACCTTGTTGGTCTGGAAAAGCTTTTCTCTTTTTTAAAGCATCTAAAAGTTAAGTATCCCACAGCTGACTGAAGAGAGTAATTACCACTGGGCTGAGTTTATTTACCAGCAGGGGAGGTTATTTATGTTAAAGCACAGAATGCCCTCACCAGGTAGTACCACCTGGCTGGTCTCTAATGTCAAAGTGGATGGCGTATTTTTTAAGCCCTCCAAAGAATGACAACAGTTTGATTCCCTGCCCACACACCCAGCACTTGTATTGATCTGCATTATTTGTTTTTGCCTCTATTATATGTTTCCTCCTGCTGCACCGTGTCCTCAGAAGGGAAAAAAAAAACCTTACATTTTTTCATAAGCACCAAATGCCTAGCATAGTTCCTTGGACACTAATGAAATAATTGTTGAACAAATGGATTTATCTTAATTCTCAAAATAAATGACTCCTTACCTAATTTTGAGGAGGACTTTATGTGCATAAATGTACTTTCCATCAACCAGAAACTTCAGATCTGCAGTATCTGGGTTGTCAAATTCCCTCTTCAGTGACTCGGCCACAGTGAGGTGGTCATCAGGTTCTAAGAGAGTAACACAAATGCTAGGCTCAGTTGATAACCAGGCTCAAATGTGCCTGGTTCTGTTGATGCTCTGGAAATGCCACTGCCCAAAATAACTGACCAACTGACTATGCTTTTGTTCTCCTAAATTTGAATTCACATCTCTGAAATTCATAAATGATAAAAACCCACACAGATCTTCTTATAAATTTGGCCAAGGAAGAAAAAAAGTCCCAAGTTACCTCACTAATTTAAAGTTAAATTTTAGAATGCTTGAATAAATATACTAGCTAAAAATAAAAAATAAAAAAAATGTTGTTTCTCAGTAAAATTAAAAAGCAGTCAAAACAGCCAGGCATGGTGTGATATGCTTGTAATCTCAGCACCCCAGAGACTGAAACAGAAGGATCAAGATTTCAAGGCCAGCCTGGCCTATATAGAGTGACCCTGTCTCAGAAAAAGAAAAAAAAGAGACAAAACAAGCAGCAGTCAAATAGAAGTACTTTTAATCTAGTACCAATGCTGGTTCCTGATGCTTTTAAGAATTTTAATCAACTTAGTTCACTTTCACAGGAGCCCATTATTAGGAAACAAATCAGGATTTCGTACATAATGAAATTGTGATACAAAAACAAATGCACCAAGCTTTCTTCTTAGTTTTCAGGCTGTGCAGCAAATGGACAGGGACCAGCTCACCCACAGAGAGGAGGCGCCAGGTAACAGCAGGACTGGCAAAGCAGGCAAACACGTCGTCGGTGCAGGAGAAGTGGGTGAGGTGAGGGAGGATCACTGACTGGCCCCGGCACTGGCCCCACATGTACACGTGCCCACCCTGGGTCTTGGCGGCGGACGTGTGGGTGGAGTGACAGGCTGCGATCTCTATGATCCTAAATACACAAGCAAACACCACAAAAACGCAGTCAGCGGAAGAAAAAATGAGGTGGTGTGCTTCCCTTAGGTTTAACTGATTTGGGGTGTCACAAAAACAAACAACAAAACAACACCTACATACCTCATCTCCTAAATTTTCAGGTGCCAAATGTTAGAGCCATACTTCAATGGCACTTGTAACTCATTAGGATCTTTTTGATACCACCTCTAGCCAGGAGGCCTATAAAAATATGCACCATCCTGTTTTGAAATTCAAATACAACCAGGTCAAATAGACATCATAAAGAAAAAGAGATGACTTAATTTTTTTGTTCTTAAAAAGATTACAGAAATAGCTAATAAAGATGTGGACCATCTTGATGCAGGGTCAATAAATATTTTAATCAAAGCTTCACCTCCTTGGGCTGGGGATAAAGCTCAGCAGTGAAGTGTGTGCTTAATTAGCATGAGTGAGGCCCTGGGTTCCATTCCTATAATCGAATAAACAAAACAAAAAAACTTCACTTATTTTAGGGATAAAGAGAGCATGCTCAAAATTGCCCCCAACTAATACTGCACAACATAAATTCAGTGGTTTTGACTTATTTGTTGTTGTTTTTTTTTTTATGGTTCTGGGGATGGAATCCAGAGCCCTAAACATGCTAAACAGGTACCCTACAACAGAGCTGTACTCCTAGCCCAAATTCTGTAGCTCTACTCATTGGAAAGATTCAATGGGAGCCCAAGGGAGCCCAGCCTCAGCCTATGACCCCAGTGCCTAAGTTTACAACTCAAAGGGAAGTAGTTCTCAGAACACCTGGTAGTGGAAAATATTGTTCTATTGACCTAGAAAAACTTACTTTACTGTAAGAATAAGCCACAACACATACTCAAAGAAGATGGTAAATACTTTCTTTTACCCCAAGCAAAGTACCCATCTCTATATTGCCATAGCAGGCTATGTTCCAGCAACCTTAGAGACTTGGGCTCAGCACTTGCAAGTAGCCTTTGACTGTCCCCTCCTCATTTGCCAGTTCACAAGCAACATAGATTGTTTCTCTGTCATGTCTCCCATGAGCCACCATCATGGGGGGCAGGCACACCCCCTATCTGGCCACTATCAGCCTCCCAAGTATCCCAGCCTTAGACTTTCTCCTCAGCCCCAAATCACACCATGCTAGCAGCTTAGCAGTTTTCCCGAGACACTATTCTCACCAGGACTTTTAGACCTACAATGGTTCCCACTGGACAACATCCTGACACACAATCTCAAGGCCTTCCAGAACTTGGCTTCCCTTCAGTACCACCTTCCCTGGAGTCACTATGGCCCATATGCCTATGGACAAACAGATGTATACCTTGGCCCCTGTGTCTCCTGGTTACAGAATTTATGTAGGAATATTCCTTCTTTCTCTCTGCTTACAAAGCCTACCCATTCAAGGCTCAAAGTAAGAGACGGCTCACTCATCCCCTATCCACAATACTCCAGCTGGGCCTTGATAGCTTTCATGGTAACATTTAACTATTCAGTTAGATTACAAGTTCTTGGCAGGCCAGGTCATTAGCTTATTTTTCTCTATCTGAGCATACAATAGTGTCTTACTACATGCAATCTGTAAGTCATTTCACTGGCTAACTGGGAAGGACTCAACAACGCAGAGTATATGATGGGTGGGCAAGACCCCATCAGCTGAACGCTGTCAGTGGAAGAGTGGCAATATCTATCTTCCACTGCCTCCGTAACTTTGACATTCCACAACCAAGAGGGAAAGTGCTCAGCATATGACATGACTCACATAGGCTGACATATAATTGTTTTCATGGGTGGCCCATGTAATTTCACTGGCTTATTAGAGGACAGCTCTCAGCTCTTGAGAACCCATGAATACTAGAGGAAAAGAGGCTATGGGGAACCACAGTGGAGTCTGTGTTTGGAATCCCAATTGTATCACTAGGCCACAGGGCTGTGTGAGTATCACTCAGCCTCTGGGAACCACAATTTCAATTTCATGGCAGTTTGGGTCTCTTGAGAATTAAATGATAAAATGCTAAGTGCCATGTACAAAGTCTGATATGTGAATAAAAGCATAACAACAGGGGCTTCTTAATACTCTTATTACTATCAAAGGATAAAATTAAAACAGTTTAATGACCTTAGTTGGCTTTATTCTTTTCAGTTCCAAAATTGGATAACATTTCATTCAACAAAACAGAGTAAGAATTCCAATGGGCTGAGAATTGAAGATTGTATTCATAAAGAGAGAAGGGCAGAAGAAATTAGACATAGAAAACATGAAGTGGACTGGTCATTTCAAAGTTACTTTCCTTGTAAAGAAGGGGCAGGGAGACAAAATAATGAGAACACAACATCAGGTTATGTCAGCTAACCTTTTCTGTGTAAGGATTAAGGAGAGGGAACTATATTGTCATATTGACTGAAACTGGCCAGTTAAGAAAATTAGGCTGTTATCACTCTAATCTCGATTTCTCAGGTCAGATAAACAGCTTAGTGAAGAGAAATCTAGCATGAGTGATTCCATTTTGATCTTTAGGGGCCCAGTGCAGTTTAGGCCAAAACAATGCCCTCCTGTAATTTTTGTTTAACTCTAGTACTAAACATTTTAAAGGACAACACCTCCTTTACAGTAGAGACTATATCCTTTGAATGACAAATTCAGATTTAGAAAATTATCATTTCCTTAAAAGAAACTGTTTCTGACAAATCTCTAATCTAGTGCTCTGCAAAAAAGCCTTGCCTGATGGGAAAATGGTCCACACTACAGTACTTGGCTTCCCAACAAGCACTTTCTTTTCAACAAATAAAGAAAATGGGAGAAGGAAGTGAAAGAAATTTGTTCATTCAAAAAAGAGTACATACACTACTCCCTTATATTTTCCTGGCAAGTCTCCCATGTCATATCTGAATGTGAGGGCAGCAACATGGACTTCTTTGGCAGTCTAGTGTAGTGAGGAGGATATGCTCTGAGGCAACAATAGTTTGTAGAAACCAAGTTACTTCCATTCTTATAATCAGCTTGATCAGCTTTTTAAAGAATAAAAAGAGGGGCACAGGATATGAGATACCAATCATCTCACAGGCTTGCGGTGTAGAGGACATGAAATAAACTGCCCAGCAGAGTTGAGCAATAGAAACAGCTTCTTTCCGAAGCTAAATCATTTGACAGCTGCTGCAAAACTCCAAAGCCTCTTCCAAGGAGTTTATAATTTAGCTGACACAGCAGTGGCATTGCAAGCAATTTGCAAATGACACCAGTATGGCAGAGGGAAAATACCTGGGCACATTTACAGTAAAGAGAGCTTACTGAGCCCCATGGAGTATTTTGCACTTGTCAGGGATGGACCAAGAGCCAATAAGGCAGAGAGAAATGCATGAGCCAATGTGTGGGCAGAGGACAGAAACAGCAAGGCTGGAAGGAGATGCACTACTAAGTACCTAAAAGGAGGATAAGGGAGGTGAGCCATGAGATATACTAAGAACTGGAGGGCCTCTTAAATCCAAGGGCAAAGTTCAGTCTTGATATGAAGTTACGGCAAGTGGGGAACAGTTTTGTGAACAGAGCCATGCAGGGAGTAAAATGGTGTTCTGAGATATTAACCTAACAAAAGTGTGACCGAGAAAGACCAGCTTAGGAGGCTAGGAGAGGGAGGCCACAGCAGGGCACCATCACCTCCAAACAATGTCACCTAGGAGGAATCCAGGTGGCCCGGATACCAATGCAGAGGAAGGAGATCCCAGATACCTTGGCATGTGAGTCTAAGAAATACTCAGCCCAGGGCCAGGGATTTAGCTCAGTGGTTTTGCCGCCTGCTGCGCAAGCACAAGGACCCCAGTTCGATCCCTGGTACCGAAAAAAAAAGAAAAAAGAAATACTCAGCCCAGGGCTAAGGACACAGTTCAGTGGTAGAGCACTGCCAAGCATGCTCAAGGCCCTAGGTTCCATTCCCTACCCACAAAAAAGGCAGGGGAGAAAACCCCAGCCCAGCAGTGCCGAGGGAGATGAGAGCAGAGCTGGTCTGGCAGTGGGAGCAGGTTCAACACACCGATAGCTAAGCAGATAATAAAAGGGGAAAAGACCTCAGACATTTTAGTACCACCTCAGTAGTAAAGGCAATGTGGTATTCCTACTGGGGAGGGGAGATTAGAACAGCCCAGTGATCTTTAGGTAAACATTAGTTAACTGCTCTCGTTCTATTCCTATTTAAGCATTACTGCAAGGACCGACTAGGCAAGTATTTGTAGGTTTTTTGAATTATTTCTGTGTACCTGGGAGACCTCTTAAAATGAAATACTCCCTTTTCACTAATAATAGTCTATGAAAAGTATCACTGACTGGACTATAATAATGTCCTGTGCAAAACTATTCAACATGGAAAATCAAAATAACTGAATTCTTACACTCCCTTCTGTGTGTTTGCCACTAGCCTTCATAAAGGGGTGCACCTTTGTCACTCACCACAGCAGCTGGTGACTCAGGCAGGGTGGGGACAGGCAGAGCACACTGAGGCTGGCCGTCCTAGGATGGCCTCTGGCACACCTGCCTCCAGAAGGGAAATCAGGGGTGGGGTGTGGGTGGGGCTGACTACAGCAGCTGCCACAGGAATGAGAGTGGATAAAGTTTAAAAGGAGCCTTCAGGTCTAGGCCTGGGATCCAAAAAACTGCCAAGGAACCCTGGCTTACCTTGAGTCATTGGTTTTTACATCAGATTTCACACCACAAAGCAAATTTTGAAGTTGGACTTCTCCAAACTTACATGCAACTGTCAATGACTATAAATTAAGCTAGCCTTTACTGTCAGGATGTCTGGAATATTTCACACACTTTATGTTGCAGCCAATCTTAACAGGAAAAAATGACTACATGTTCTTGGTAGAATGGTTTTGTGTTACTTCAATGGAAACGATCTGCAATAACTACATAGCTTAATGGCTATGAAGTACTAGAAATTAAAAAACAGAGAGTGAGAAAGGATGTAAAATCAGAAAAGAACAGGGGGGGCAAGAAGTAATTTGTAAAGGAAAAGCATGGAGAAGGAATAGCAATAATCAAACATCCAGAGCAGTGATTCCTGATTACCTCAAGAAGTCACAGAATTCTTAACAACTCAAAGCAAAGCTAGTTTTACATCAATTTAATTAAAATATGCTTTTTATGAAACTTTAAGAACAAAGGCACAGATGCCAATCAATTAAATACCAAAGAGAAGTATTGAAATTTCAGAAATATTGGGAAGGACTGGGTTAGAGACAAGATAATTACGTTAATTTTTAAATTGCTTTTATGTAAACATAAATTACTGACAAATACTAGTGTTGTTCTTCATAAACAGACGTCTCTAGGAAAGATTTTAAAAAGTTTTCTTGGGTTGTTTATGCAAAGAACCTAATGTAGGAAGATTGTGCTTTTCACTTTGGGGAACTGGCACCTAAGTCCTAAAGCCTCACCCCACCCCACCCTAAATTCAATCTTTTTCCTAATTAGGCAAGATTCCCTGCCACAGGCCCCAGAAGAGTCAGAGGGAAGCTTCCTGAGACAGAAGTCACAACCTGTCTGTAAAGTTCAGTCACTGGAAAGGGTGGAACGTTCAGAACAAGTCCTAGCACAGACCAAATCTGAGACCAAGGACCAGTTTTGTGACAGCTCAGAAAATCACCACCTGAAAGCCAAGCCTTGGAAACTGACACAGTCAGGAACAGGTCACTGAAAACATTCACCATGATTTTTGCAACCATTACAACCTAATAATGTTTATGTAGACAACATCAAGTGTACAGCCAGCTCTAACGTTTTTACACTTACAACTCAAAAACAACTGCAGTTTAAAAAAGACAGGCAACAAATAATCTTAGGGTCTAGCTAAGCAACCTGGCACTCCAGGCCCTTCCATTCCCTGCTTCCCTGCTTCCTACTGCTTCCACCTCAGTGCCTCACAGTTGTCCCCATGGGAAGGAACTAAAGTCAGAAGAGCCTGTGCCATCACTCTGGACCGGCAGTAAACCATGAGCAAGTCACTGGTAGGAAGTGACAGCAGATTCTGTGAGCAGTTTTTGGTAAATGTGGAAGCACCATAAGAAGTGGGAAAGTGCCATATAAATATATTGTTGTTTTACCTTTATTTATCCTTTAACACTCTGTTGTTCAAACTAAATGCTCAATGTCCCCATTCAGTGGACTGGTAGTCCTGAGGGGCATTTTTGTGGTTACTCAAAGCCTCCAATCTGTTCCTTTTCCCCTTACTGAGTAGGTAGGAATACTTGGACAGGATAAGCAAATGATAGGGCTGCATGCATCTACCTGTACCAGTTCTTGCCCCCATTGTCTCCCCTTCTCCATAATTCTTAAGGGGTCAAAAGTCTAAGATTTTTAATAAAAAAATAGGTTTTAAAAACTTATTCAACCTAGGTTAAATAAAATTCATTGAGTTCACAATATACAAATGAAAACTGAGGTGGTTGAAAATGACAATTTGGTTCTTTTGTTAAGTATTCTAATAGAAAAATATAAAGAATTGCAATAAGCACTAGGCAATCTATATACCAACATACTTATTTAAAATTTTTTTTTAAAAAATGAAACAAAAAGCATGTGAAAACAAAAACATCAGTATTAATTTCTATGACTGCAAGCCTGGTTTAAAAGAAATGATAATGAAATATTTTTGTAACATTCTACTATGTCAAGAAATGAGTGAAAAGCCATCAATATGGCATACCTGAGAAATTCAGAAAGCTTTCAAAAATATTAAGGTAATCTGGAAACTAATTCTAGACATGCTAACTACTTAAAAAAAACTTTGTACACAGATACACTAAGTATTTTCCTAACCATTTTACTCTTCCTCACAACAATAGCTTGGGGATTAAAGTAATGAAATGATCCTGTTCTTTTCAATTGGCAAATTTCGTAAGTATCAGAGGAACTGGTTTCACACTTCATTCAAGGTACTATCATTTTTCCAAGCCACAGAAGATAGACCTCAAATGTTATTAACATCCTCTTAAAAACAAAAAGAAAAGGATCATTTGTGAGAGAGAACAATGTAGAACAGCTATTAGAAGTTTAGTGATTGCAGTCTGCACAGAGTAGCTATTGAAGGTATAAATGAAACATAGGTAAGTGAAAATAGAGTATTTAACACGGTTGATCTCCCCAGCAAGTCACAAGCCAGGTTTTGTTTTTTTGTTTTTTGGTAGAGGATCGAACTCGGGACCTTGTGCTTGCGAGGCAGGTGGTGGAACCACTGAGCTAAATCTTCGGCCCTCACAAGCCAAGTTTTAGAAAGCAAGGAATACTCTGGCTAGAGTAAATTCCCCACAGTTCTATATCATGTCTAAGACATGTTTAATCACTAAAGACTACTGAGGTTATTTTGAAAATGCACATTACCTGTCCTTTTCCACAACGACAGGGGTTGGATAGGACTGGTTACTTTTATTTCCAGTGCCCAACTGGCCATAAGAATTTGCACCCCAAGCATACACTTGACCTTCATCTGTTAATACTAATGTATGTGCGAAGCCACAGGCAACCTGGAAGGACAAAAACAAATCCTCTCAGGCCTACAAATAGAAGGAAATATTTCATTACTTTCACAAAATGGATTAAGGATCAAAAATGAAAAGAAAGAAGAGGAAGCCTGCCCAAAAAGGCAAATGTTAATACCCTTCCAGCACTGGCACAGGCTGTGGAGGCCAGGACTGCAGAGACCACCCTGAGCCCTTCGGGGTGCCCATGCAGCTCCTGCAGCTCTCAGGTGGCATTTTTCAGCTCACTTGAAACAAAGGGGAGTGAGCTGCATACACAAAAGAGACACTTTTATTCTTTTTTTCTGATTACTAAAGTAAAACATGTGCAATGTGAAAAATGTAGAAGTATAAATAGGAAGTACTCTCAAGAACAGAGTTTCCAGTTTTCTTCTATTTACATACATAGAGATATGCACCTAAATTTCTTTAAATAATACTGTGTGATCAGTTCTGTATCTTGTTTCTTTTTATTTAACATTAAACAGAGCACTTTCCCATACCACTGATAATTCTTTATAAACATTTTTGTCACACAGACTTGGTGTAATATACCTAGTCATTTACTTATTGTTTCATTAAATTATGCTACACCTACTGTCTTTTATTCAAGATCCTTTTTCGTTGGTTTTATGATTTTTGTTTTGGTTTAGTTTTTGGGTTATATCTTCTTAACTAATTCTATGAGAGACTTTCTCTTTGATTCCCTAGAATGATTCCCTAGGAGCAGAATTATAGGTCAAAGAGTATGAAGATTTTTAAATCTCTGAACACATACTGTCAAAGATTCTCTGGGAGCAGCTGTAACAATTTACATTCCAGCAGCTGTGTAGGACAGTGCCCTAGAAACAGAACTTTTCTGAACAGCTACAACTTAATTCAGGGAAAAGGTTTTAGCCTTTACTTCAATAAAGACAGCCAAGTAGCTAAACTTTTCATCCTGCTAAGAAAACTGGTTTTAATACACTGATATCTTTGCCACTGAAGATTGAAAAACATGCACACACAACCAGCAGTGGACATACCCGCTGCACACGAATGCCCTGCAAGGCTGCCACTCTACAGGGGGTTGGCTGGTTGCCACTGCTGCCAAGTCCCAGCTGCCCATTCCCATTGTAACCCCAGACATAGACCTGGGAGAAGATGAGAAAATGGATGGTCATGAAAGACAAACGGCAACCAATTCTGTTATAAGAAACATGCCATGTTTGCGTAACACTGACATGGCAAAAATGGTTTTTTAAACAAAATATGAAACAGCTGTCTTGTCTTACCTCCCCAGTGTCCACCACTGCCACTGAGCACATCTGCCCACATGCTATGTTCACAACAACTTTATTCTGTAAGCAGCCAGTGACTCTTCGAGGGATCGCCTGATTAGCTGTGGATCCAGATCCTACCTGCCCAGAGTTATTATAGCCCCAGGCATACACCTATGGGGAAGAGATTGAGGAGTGAAGTCTATTACAGTGTCTCAATTGGACACTGGCATGTATTTATGGTCCCCATCGTTCTCCAAGTGCTTCAGAACCTGAAATTTCTACAACACTGGCAGAGAAGTTTTTATAAAAATCATACTTACACAATGTATTCTTTTATAAAAATTTAGTTATTGGTGTTATCTACACAAAACAGTAATAATTATCACCAAATATCATATAACACAAAAATATTAACTTTGCCTCAGCCATATTCTCCAACATTTCAGGATTTTCTTTTTTTGTAAATAATCCCTTTGGAATAGCAAGGAACAAAATGTTCTTTTATATTTTGCAGTGATGGCAGTCCTTACTTCATACAGGCAAACTTCATAATATAAACATAATGACTATCAAGAATAATGCTGAACTTGAGAATTATTTTAATCAAATGGTCAAACTTGCAGGTTGCTAAGGAATCCGTAAAATGTTACTTAAATAAATCAATGAGCTTTATTTTATTCTCACCTCTCCATCAGATGTTAGGACCAAAGAATGGTAAGACCCACAGGCAACTTCAATGACTTGTTTGTTTGACAAATTAGTAGAGACCTGACAGGGCACTAAACCATGATTAGTTGTTCCATTGCCCAGCTGCGTATATCCATTATGACCCCAGGTAAAGACTTCTCCTTCTGAAAATAAAAAGAAAGATAACCAGCTTTTAAAACATCTACTTCATTATATGAAGATATATATTACTATACTTGCACAAATGAAAATTTAAAATCCAGCTGCAAAGAACCAATCAACTTCTCTATTATAAAACAAATTCATTTCATGCAAGAATTTCTTTGGCAAATATAAACTGACCTCTACCTCAAAGCAACAAGATGAAATTTAAATGCATGCAGTTATAACAGCTGGGAGATATACTTTTAATAAACATCAGAGAAAAAGCTGCTAAAAATAATAGGGAAAGTATCAAATCAAAAGTCAAAAGGTTGTAAGGCTTTTTTACTCTTCTGAATATATTTCCTCATCTATAAAATAAGCACTAATTTTAAAAATCTTTTTATTGTAATATTGTACAATATACTACAAAGTCAAAAAGTTCATAAAACACAGATGTACAATTTTACAAATAAGTATAAAGCACACATCCATGTACTACTTAGGCTAAAAACTACAACCTGTATATCCTCCAAAGCCTCTTATATATGCATCTTGTATAAAAGAATTTAGTTTTTCTTGAACTCTAAACAAGTGGAATCATAAGAGTATGTATTCATTTGTCTGTACTTTCCACCACATTGTTTCCACACTACATACTGAATAATTTCTTCTGACCAGTCCTCCAGTTTATTGGTCTTTTATGGTATCCAAACTGCTACAGAACTTGTCCACTGAATTTTCATTTTGATTACTATATTGTTCATTTAAGTCTTTTTCAAAATTTTTATGACCTCTGTAGATATCTGTGAGTTCACTTTTTTATTTTCAAATGATAAACATAGCTGTCTTGTAATTGGTGCCTGATAAATCTAACATCTGATGTGTAGCACTTAGTTCTGTCTCTTGTTTATGCTTGTTCTCATTTGTTAAGTAAAACCTACAGAAGGCCATTGGTTTGGACTGGGCTCCTACACTAAGTCAAGAGTTCAAACCAAACCAAATAAAAAATAAGATGTTTATCTGACCTGTGTGTGTGTGTGTATGGGGGTGTCCCTGAACAGGTTAGAGGAAGGATCTCATTTAATCCTTACAGCTCACTGGAAGACTCATCCTATTTCATGGGATGAAGTATTGCCTGAGTTTAGAAAAGCCAATTACAGTACAATCTTTAACTCTGTTGTAATTTTGTCTTTGACCCACTCATGGTGCCTTATTTGCTGTATGCCTGGTTATCTTGGACAACGTGCTGTCCATTACTAATGAAGTGTTACCTGTGATCTTGCCAAGCCTCTGATGAAGGTGCCTTCCTCTGGAAAGAATCTGTACTAATTTTTATCCTGTCCTTAAAGCACTTCCAGTACCTCTAACAAATTCAAGGCTTGAGATTTCTTGGACCAACCAGTCTTATGTGAATTAAACACAAATACAAATACTACACAGTTAGAAACTCTCAGGGAGAGGGTTTCTTTCATTTCTCTCTTTCTCCCTCCCTGCTTTGCTCAGAGCAAATAATTCTCTTCAGTCCTCGGGATATGGCTAAGACTTTCCTGAGGAAGCAGCCTCTGTGGTTCCAGACTGCATGTGAAGAGTTCTATCACAGACTTGTGACCTCTTTATCTCCTGAGTCAATCCAAACCACAGTTCAGTTTCAGTGCCTAGGAAGACGACCTGAAAGCAAGATGGCTTCAAGTTCTCTTCTAACCTTACTTGATACTTTCTCTTAAATTTGGTTTGACAATTTCTTTCTGCCTTGCCAATGCTATATGAAAAACTTTTAAATTTTTAAAAATCTAGAAATTTAGTTGTTTTCAATGAAGTGATGGTCTGAATAATCTAACCTGAAATTACTAGAAACAAAAAATCCCTAGAATTCATTTTTAATAAATAAATATACAAAGTAATATGTATAAAATTTCTTTTCAGTTCAAATATTAACAAAATGAATACTAACCTCAAAGAAAACTCTAAGATATAATTTTAAAATCTCATTAGTCTGACTTTATGAAATAGCCATGAGAATGATAAATTCCTTATACTACTAAAGCCAACTACAGCCCTTGGTCACTAGTATAAATTATAAAGCACAGAATGCTGAGAGCTAGAATCAAAATATAGTCTCTCATAGATCAGGAATCTAAAATTCAAAAAGTAGGCTTCTCATGCTCCAGAGTGAGTGCAGTATTCTTATCCAGTGGTTACACTTATAAAGTAAAAACTGAAGGGATTTATTGGGCTTACTGCAGTTGTTCATAAATCTAAAATGCCAATAACTGTTAGATTCAATCTGCTATATTACATTATTTTGATACTCAGATATATTCATATTTCATGTTGTCCAATGCATGGTCAAATTCATATGGCAGAGCTGGCAAGTCTTTCACAATCAAACAGTATATTCTCAATTTCAGGGGTGGTCCTACTCTTGTTTCTCAACAAACAAAGCAGCAGCTAAAACTCTCTGTTGAGTTAAGTTCCTATTACCTGTTGTTGCAAGGATGATGTGTGGACCACTCCCATAGCTGAGGCAAGCTATCTTTTTGTCACTCAAAGAATCCAGTCTCCGAGGTTCAAGGGTGCTCTGGACATCACCTAACCCCAGACAGCCACTGCAGTTTGTGCCAAGCACAAAAATCTGTGAGAAAAACCACTACTTATTGAAGCAGCTCTATTTATGATGAGCCTATAAATTACACTAAAAAAGGCACAGTCTTTCTAAAAGTAATTCCTTATGAATACAAATCAACTTCCATGCTTTTTAAAAATTATTTTTATTTCTTAGTTATCCTCCAAGATCGTCCACTTAACAAATCTATTACTAAAAATACGGGTGGGTAAATTTTACCTCATTTGAAAAATTACCTCATCATTTATCGTAGTATATAAAACTTCATTGCCAGCATTGCCAAAGACACAAGCCTGACGGATTAACTGCAGCTCTTCCTCAGAACAAAGGGAAAAAATTGGCCACTTTCCCACGTCTAACATCTTCAAAGATGACAGAGTAGCCTGCACTGGCTGAAAAGGAAAAAAAAACAATAAATATATTGAGACTAGTTTTAAAAATACTCTTTCTTTGCTCTTCCTAACTTCTGCAGAGGAAAGCTAAACTGGTTACAGAGGAATACGTGATATCTCTCTCTCAGAGGCCTCTCACCAGGAATTTCCTACATGCCACCTGTTTCAATGCTGCTGTCATGACAACCAGATACCAGAGGCCTGGATGGAATCAGGTCTCACCTATTAATCTTCAAGGACACAGGAATCACCCAAGCCTGAACTTTGGTGAGTATCAATGTTTAGTAAATATTTTCAATACTGGCTTGTCCTAAACTTAGCTGTGGAAACTAGACTGGTTATAAAATCAAGAAAAGACTGAGAGAGGGGGAGAAAAGGGGCACTGGCATTTCATCTGCTGCCTAAGTCTTAACAAAGCTTTGTAAAACAATAATGCTGATGGTGACAAGAGAGAAATGATCCAATGTTTCAGTTCCTGGGCAAGCTATACCTGACCTTCAGTTTGAAGAGGAGTAGGGTTTCCTGGTCCCCTACTCAGCTTTGGAATTGCTAGGAAGAAAGCCAGAAAGTATTACTGGTTTGCTAAGGCAGTGTAACAAAGCAATATAAATTAACTGTCTAACAGTTCTGGGGACTAAAAGTCCAAAATCAAGGTATCAGCTACTTTGGCTCCTTTTGGGGATTGTGAAGGGAAGATTTATTTTAAGCTTCATTTCTTGGCTTGTCTGTTCACACTGTCTATCACATATGCATGTCGTGTCCAAATTTCCCCTTTTTATAAAGTCACCAGTCATACTGGATTAGGGTCTACCCTAATAACCTCATTTTAACTAAACTAATTATATCTGCAATGACCCTATTTCCAAATACCTGCCATTCATAGCTATTGGGTGTTAGAATTCAACATATAGATTTTGGAAGATAACAATTAAATTCATAACAGCAAATGTTAAGATCATGAGTATTTGTATTCCCATAAGAACATCAAATGTGCACATTATAAATTGTTTTAAAAGAGTTTTTATTTATGTGCCTCACTAGAAACATTTTTATTTATATACTTTTCAACTTCCAAAAATTTTTAGAATTACAATAAGACATATAAACAGTCACTATGCCTATCAGATGGCATGTTTGATCATTTCCCACAATTATCACCAAACTCATGTTTGCTTTAATGAGCAAAGACTTTCTAAGGCTTCTGTTTCTCATCAGCTACCAAACCAACCTTACTAGAAATGAGTTCTGCTATAGAGTCAAGTAGACCAGTTAATTTCTACAGATCTAGAAGAATATGTCTCTTCCATCTTAGGATTCAGTTAAAGATGTCTATTAGCATGAGTCTGCAATGCTGCTATTCCAATGACCACATCATTGACTTACAAGATGCCCTGTCCTCAGACTCCTCAAGCACAGTTCACAAAGACAGAGACAAATTCAGTCTCATTCACATCACTGGACCCTTGAATGGGGTTAATTATATAGTACATACCAGTTAAGTGAACAAATAAATATTTGAATGGATGGCTGTAAATCCAGAGTCACAGCTCTCCTCCCCATCCCACCCTCTCTAACACCAACATTCCATCTATTCCACTGTCTGCTCTTGGCTCCAATGGTTTCCATTTCTACTCCACTTAGATTATATTATCAAACACTATTCTATTACCAAGTTCTCAAACTTTCAGTTCCTTTCTGATCCACAGGCAACAATCTTTAACTTGCATTCAAAGTAAGTTCTGCAGGGAGTAGAAGATGACTATGAAGCATAAACAGCTGCCCCAAGGATGACAAACATAAAGCAGAAAAAAGCAGGGCCACCATCTTTGTATTGAAATTATACTTGTCCTCTAGTAACCACAGGAGACTGCTGCCAGGACATACTCAGATACCAAAATCTGCAGATGCTGAAGTCACTTATATAAAATGGTGTAGTATTTACATAACATGTATAGACATTGTCCCATAGACTTAAACATCTCCAGATTCCTTATAGTACCAAGCACAATGCAAATGCTATGTAAATAGTTGATATACTGTATTTTTAAGGAACAATGACCCAAAAAACCCCAACCATCATAGGTATAACTACACAGAACACAAATGAGGCTTAAGGCAAACAGGGAGTGCTGGGAGGAGACTGAGGACCTGGGAAATGGCAGGAGGCTGCACATCGCTTCTACATGGATTCAATGGCATGTGAGAAATTCAAGTTTTTCTTGTAGAAATGTTCCATCATTCCCCTCCCCCAATGTTTTCAATATGCACTTGATTAAATCTGTGTGCATGGAACTAGTGTTTACAGAGGGTAACTGTATAGCTTTGATTCTATCTTTTCTGGAACATGTTCATGGAACTGGTGAATGCTGTGGCTAGAAAGAATTCTAATGATCATTTTATAGATGGGAAATCTGAAGAAGGACCAGAGCAAGGCTGCAGTACACTGAATATTACCCACACACACACACAAAATCTGAAACTTCATATCCACCTGGAACCTCAGAAGGTATCCTTATTGAAAATCAGGTTTTTGCAGACATAATGAGCTAAGATGAAGTCATACAAGGTTGGAGGGGCCTGTAAATCCAATGACTAATGTGCTCTGAAGAAGAGAGGACCACACAGAAACACACAAAGAAGAAGGCCACATGACAATGGAGGCAGAGAAGAGAGTAAAGCATCTTTTGGAGAAGACATGGCAAGGACCACAAGGAGCCGCCAGAAGCAGCTGGAAGATCGTTCCCTGTTCAGAAGGAGCACAGCCCTACTGAACATTTCATTTCAGACTTTCAGACTCTACAATTGTGAGAAAATAAACTTTTGTTTTAAGCTGCTTGGTTTGTAGTCATTTGTTACAGCACCCCTAAGAAACTAATACAGAGGCAGAGCTTCCCCAGCACCAAGGAGCCAGCCTTTTGGGCCGGCATACCACCACCACCAGAGGCCCCCTCCAAGTGCCAAGGCGGTGAGCCACACAAGTTCCAGCAGAACACACCCTCTCTCCCCCATTGAAATGAGAAGACACATAAAAAAGTCTCAAAACCAGACTTGCAGATCACCTAAAGCAACCCCAAAGGGAAACAAGATGGAAAAATCTGATGCTCAACCACCTGGACTCCATGAACTGGCAACAAAAGACAATCTGGAAAAAATGAAATCAGAAATAATTTCTCAGATAACAGCAGATATTCTGCCCATAATGCAAGATATGATTAATAAATCTAGAGAGGGGCCAGGGATTTAGCTCAGTGGTTCTGCCGCCTGCCTCTCAAGTGCAAGGACCTGAGTTCAATTCCCGGTACCAAAAAAACAAAAACAAAAACAAAAAAAAACAAAAACAATACATCTAGAGAGGACACAGATAAAAAAAAATAGAGGACCTGAGGAACATGATGGAATCCCAACATAGGAAACAAATGGAATCCATAAAACAGATACAAACAGATTTCCAGGAGATTAAAAACTCCATTGAAAGTTTACACAGCAGAATGAACCAATGTGAGGACAGAATTTCAGATATAAAAGATAAGATTACAATTACTGACCAGGAAAAGAAAAATTTCTTTAAAATAGTAAGGGACCACGAGAAATCAATGCAGCAGCTCCTAGACAATAAAAAGAAGAATAACGTCAGACTGATCAGAGTCAATGAGAAACAGGAGAGAGTGCAGATGACATAAAAAAACTATTCACAGAAGTGATGGCAGAAAAGTTCCCAAGCAGGGAAAAAGAATCTGACATACAGATAAGTGAGGCATATAGGACTCCAACTAGCCTTGATCAAAACAAACTTACACATAGGCATACAATAGTTAAGATTCCAGAAACACAAGAGAAGAACAAAATTTTACAAGCAGTTAAGAAAAATGAAACAAATTACATACAAAGGAAAGCCCATCAGAATCACAGCAGACTTCTCAAGGCAAGTAGAGCTTGGAGTGATGTATTTCAAGCCCAAAGGAAAACAGCCACCAACCCAGATTAATGTACCCTCCAAAACGATCTTTCAAAATTGATGGAGAAATAAGATACTTTCATGAAAAAGAGCAACTTAGGAGCTTCATGAATACCAAATCAGCACTCCAAAAAAATTTAAGATAATATCTGAGGAAAACACATGAAGGATTACAACCCCAGGAAGCTCAGCAGAATAAATCCACCAGGGATGACAAAAATTAAACAAAAAAGGGGAGAATCCAACAAAAAGTCATGACAATGATAAGTCAATATGTATCAGTTGTAACCATCAATGTTAACAGTCTCAATTCACCAATCAAAAGAAACAGACTGGCAGAATGGGTCAAGAAGCAAGATTCAACAATAAGCTGCATACAAGAAACACGTGCAATTCAAAAAGAAACGTATAGATTGAAAGTTAAAGGGTTGAAAACAATACTCCATGTGATGGAAACCTGAAAACAAGCAGGAGTAGCTATCCTCTTTGCAGATCAAGTGTATTTCAAACCCACACTGATTAAGAGAGACAAAAAACGACACTACATCCTTGTAAAGGGAACAATCCAACAGGAAGAGATGACAATCACAAACATATATGCACCAAACACTAGTGTGCCCAATTATATTAAAAAAATATGAACAGACATGAAAAATCATATAAGCATAAATACAATAGTAGTGGGGGACCTCAATACGCCACTGTCACAAATAGATCAACTAGACAAAAATAAGCAACAAAATACTAGAACACAATCAAACTCTTAAATGAAATTAACAGATGTTTACACAGTATTAGACCCCACAAAATCAGAATACACATTCTTTTCAGCTACACATGGGTTGTTCTCCAAAACAGACCACATACTCGCTCACAGAACATGTTTAAGTAAGTGCAAAGGATTTCAAGTTATCCCTTGTATATTATCAGACAATAGTGTGATAAAATTGGAGATCAATAGCAAAAGACACCAGAAAAATTTCATAAACACGTGGAAATTGAACAACACACTTCTGAATAACCAATGGGTCACAGAGGAAATTAAAGAAGGAATCAGACAGTTCCTTCAATTAAATGACAATGACAAAACAAAATATCGGAATCTATGGGACACAATGAAAGCAG
>NW_004624748.1:6305411-6319989 GCF_000247695.1 Heterocephalus glaber | reverse complement strand
TAAAAGGTTTAATAGATAATGTGAAATAGGAAGAAAAGGGGCAAAGGGGAAGGGGAAGTGGGAGGGGTAGGGGAAAGGAAAGAAGGGAATGAAGTCAATATGAGAAAATGAACAAATGGAAACAAAATCTTTGTAAATACGGAGGGATGGAAGGTTTGAAGGGAGGGCAGGGGAAGGAGGAAAAATAAGAACCAAGAGAGATTATGTAAAGGTACAAATTTCCAATGATGAATATCATTATATTGCATACCTAAAATGTACCAATGAAATTAATTTTTTTAAAAAGAAACTAATACAGAGCAAAGTAGCTTGTCCTGCCAACAGCATCCCGCTGTGAGTTGGTGGCAGAGCCTAAATAGGGCTGAGCTCCCCTGACACCATACTCCCCCATCAGAGGGAGTCACAGACCCTGTGCCTTGAATGAAGCCTTCTCTCACTTCTATCACTTTCTTTCAGCAAGGTTTAGATTTTTTTGTTTAATTCTGAAGTAGTAATTATTGTTTCTGCAATTACTTTAATTATGAGTGCATTTTACAAGAGCATCAGGGTGTATTCTCTGCAAGATAATCCTAATTGAGAATCTACAAGTTTTTAAAAATCTCGCATATACAGGGAATTATAAGTACATGAAAGTATAAAATTAGGTCCCTATTTATATTGTATGTATATTTTTAAAACACAACAACTTTGTATAGTGATATTATGTTAATCTAAGAATCCAAGAATTTTTATAAAAAAAATTTATTTCCTCTGTATTAGACATTTTGTTTACCAGAAGAGAAATTTGTTCAAGGCCCCTAAAGAGCTAAAGACAGATTATATTATGCTAGATTTTAGTCTAAGCTTCTACTTCAAATTACCTACCTCCTTATATGATGAAGCAATCTTATTTTCTAGGAAGTCTGCTTTTTACTTTTTATATTTTCATTCTGTAAATTTCAAGAAGAACAAAGTTTGGAAAGTGGCATCAAGTATCTAATGTGGATGTATAAATGTTTTAATTAACAGAGTTCTTATATGTTATTTCTAATGTCCAAAACAGTCAGGACATAGGTACTGCTATTCTCCTTTCACCTGCCCTTTTTTCAGCCTGCCCTGTTACAAAAATGTGGTTTAATGGATGCCTAGAATCAGGTTGTAAATTTCTAATCAGCTCTTAAACACTTGTCTAGAAGGCATCAGTTCTGAACTACCTTCCTGGCCCACTTATACAAAAAGTAATAGTACTCAGCCCATGACTCTACTGACTACTAGAATTACAATGTGTGGGGGTGTTCAATGTAACCGGCAGTCTGGACATTATTAAAACATACTACTGGTCAAGGAAATTTGGGTCTGATAGTATTACTGAACTAAAGGTATAAAAATGAGATGCAATCATTCCTTTCAGTAGGTCACAATCTAATGAAAACAAATAATCACAATGGAACCTAAAAACACCAGAAATGTGAGTATCTTGCTTTTTAAAATCTGTCAGAAGGTGACTGTAGGATATTAGTCATCAAAGACTCATTTTTTTGTTTGTGGGGGTACTGTTACACTGAAAATTAGTGATTTCATTTGTAAATGCATGTAGCTACACTTTAAAAAATAAATAAATATTAGGGCCTGGGATTTAGCTCAGTGGTTCCACCACCTTCCTTGGAAGCTCAAGGACCCAAGTTCGATTTCTTGTACCAAAAAAAAATAATAAAAAATAAATAAATGTTAGTCTCATGTAATTACAGGATCTCTGTTCACAAAAGCATACTCACAAGACAATGTGAAAGGATTCACCACACAGCTCTTGTAGGCGCCTCAATCACCTGACAGTTACTCTGCATTCCAGCAGCTATCTCTGCAGAAACCCCTAACCATTCTGTGCCTTCCTGTCAGGAAGGGACTGGCTGAGCAAGAACAGCATAGGCAATGGACAAATCTGTAGGGGGCAAACAAGCACTATGACCAAAGGAGAGCTTGGTACTATTTGTCATTAAGACTGCATCCCTAAAATTCAGTCCTAGTTTGGCCCAGATACCCTCCTGGCTACACATACCACTACTTGAGATGATAATTAATCCCAGGCCAGTGTTCTTTTGCTACTTGACTCACATCTGGTCCACTTCCCCCACCTGTTGCTGGCATCTGAGAAATGCAAAGTAGTGAGATTTTAATATTATCTGAAGAAAAATATAACAAAAGAAATACATCTTCCATAAAATTAGAAGCCTTCTTAGTCCTTTAAGTATGCGATCCCTGTTGTACCAGGCTTTTGCATCAATATGAGGAATCAAGTGGATGACCACATTTTGCTTAATTACAAACATCTGTTCAGTTGTCACAATTCAATTTAAAATACAGCCATTTTGCTGCCTGCCTCACAAGCGCAAGGACTCAAGTTCGATCCCAGTACCAAAAAAATAAAAATAAAAATAAAAATAAACAAATAAAATACAGCCATTTATAAAGAATAAAAATTACACGCTGGGCATGCCTACCAAAAAAATCTCCTGTTTTAAAAAAAGGCAACATGGAAAATTTCGAGGATTTCCTAGCAATATACACTTTACATGTAACAAGGTAGTAATTCCACTGCTGACTCTGCAGGTTCTTTTATTTTGTGAAATCCATTCCCAGGAAAAATTAGGGATTTTTCTATTAATATTTTATAAGTCTGTCAAGCTCTCTCAGTACTTTTGTAAGCTACTTTTGGACCTTTCAACAAGAGCTCACAAATTAACTCTTTAAATCCACATATAGTAATGCTGTAGTTCAGTTTCAGAAGCTTTGCCAATTTTGTACATTATGCTGGGTTTGCATAATTAATTTCTATTTTGTATTGATTTTGACTTACTATAAAAGAGTAGAAAACAAATAAAAGCGACAGTCAATATTAAGCTCTTTAATGGTGATGAGCATATATTTTATAAGTTTAATAAAATACCAGATGGAAATCAATTGGGATGCTAAAAGATATGAAACTTTTAATATCAACCAGACACTATTTGGACTTAAGCTGGCTGA
Organism: Heterocephalus glaber; assembly: GCF_000247695.1. The sequence continues at coordinate 6,316,986 of NW_004624748.1, read as the reverse complement.
TTGTCACGTTCAGATATGATGGAAAAGAAACAAAGAATATGATGAACTGTGACCCTGTCATACCCAGTGAAGTATGTTTCATGCAACACAATGCACATGCTCCAAGGGCATGATTTTGTCTAACCTTGCCACTGTCTCCATAGAAAAGAGGAAGTTCTTCTTCCATATGGACTCAGTCCTGTGCAGTCCCTGAGAAAAAAGTATGTGGTAAAATCAGGAACCCATATGTTGGATGAAAATAGGCAGGTTAAAATTACTTTAATTCTAAGTCAGGCAAGGTGATGTGCACTTGTAGTCTCAACACTTGGGAGGCTGAGACAGAAGGATCATTTGAGCCCAGGAACTCAAGATCAGTCTGGGAAACACAGTGAGAACCCATCTCAAAAAAGAAAAAAACAATTACTTCTAGCCAACAGAGAAAATAAGCTAAGCTCAAATATGGTGAAAAGAATATAAGGAAATTAAGGTTTAGGCATAGGAGTTAAACAGCTATAAAAGCCACAAGGTGTTGTAACTGTCCTGGAACTCTTATGGAAACATTCCACCGAGGTCGGGTCGGGAAGGTAACCCCAGAATAACTGTAGGTTCTTATGTGCATAAGGAAATGAGTAGACTTCCTATAGATAAGGAAAAATAAATTTCAGACCTTGGTCAAGTTTTCTCTGGGATTATAAAGTTCCAAATCACTGTGAAGAGCAGATTTATCAATTCTCAGATCCACTGAAGAATATATGATTTGCTAAGATGGGAAAAAAAAGAAAAGTGAATGAAAAGGATGAAAGAATGAACATGGCTTTGTTATCCTAAGCTTTAACCAAAAAATTCCAGAATAGCAGCCATCAGGGATGTAGCAATAGCACTGAATGTTACTGCTTTAATAACCATCTCCACAGTGATTCCTTGCTACTATGAAGAAGTGACAGCAGGTGCTGAAATGACAACAAGAGCAGCCCTATGGGAAGATGTAGTGTCTGTGCACTGCAGTTCAATCAGAACACAACTGTCTCATCATTAAATATAAATATAAATAAAATATTATCTCCCCCAAAATTGATATTAATAAGAGTACTTAATAATGTGGATTTTTAAATAATTTATTAGGCTGATTCCTTATTACTTAAATACAATCCATATTTCAAGTAGTAATATTGGAACATTTTACCTGATACTTGCCATAGTACAGTTAGAATCTTATAATTAGACAAAGATAAAAACAATAATCAAAATGAGGTCATCTTAACAATGTTCCTTATCAATATTTTATGTGCCCCTGCAGATATGAGTAATTTTTTCTCAGCTATGAATATATCTCTAGTATATAAGAATAATTCTAATAATAATAATTACAGTCACAGAATAACTGTAATTCAAAATGATGGTAATTATTAGTGAATCACTATTTCTAGTGTTTGGAAGCAAGTTAAAAAAGATGTTTGTTTTCAAAAGAGTAACTTAACTTGTCAACCAAAACTTGATCTGGTTGACCATATGGAAAGACAGCTTGCTATATTTGACTAATTCTTTTTTTTTTTTTGGTACCAGGGATTGAACTCGGGTCCTTACACTTGCGCAGCAGGTGGCGAAACCACTGAGCTAAATCCCCAGCCCTATATTTGACCAATTCTATACATTATACTGTTTTCAGTAGATCTGTTAAAATCCTAATTTTCACTGAACCTCACCATAACTGCTACTAAACTTTATACTGATGTGGTTCCTGATCCCAAATAAGGTGGAACACTTCCTCTCTGTATTTCCATAGGACTGTTTGTTTAGACTTCATTAATGGTACTTTTCATATTGTCTCATGCCACAGTTACTCTGTGAATTTACAATCTCTTTGATAGAAGACCATGATTCATTTGTTGCTATAACCATCACAGCATACAACATATATATTGAAAGCATCCTTAGACTCTAACACTTTGCATTTTGGAGATTGCAAGATCAAGATTCCTTTGTGTTTGTCCGGGTGTGTGTGTGTGTGTGTGTGTGTGTGTGTGTGTGTTGCTGGGAATGAAACCCAAGCCCTTTTTCATCCTGGCCAACTATTCTACCACTGAGCTACCACCAGGTCAAGGATTTCTTTTTTGCCTCATCCTAACTAGAAACACCCTTTTCATGTCTGCCTCCAAGATTACTGAAATAAAAAATAAGATAGGGAACAGAAGAGGCAGAAGAGGACTGTGGGTATGGCTCAGTGGTAGAGTGCTGGGGAGGGGAAGAAAAAGAAAAAGGATAAGGATAAGGAAAAAGGAAATAAGTGGAGTGTAAGAGGAATCAAAGTAGAGAGGTAAAGACTACTCACTGTATTTTAAATTCTTCTGTTCCTAGTAGAAGGGAACAAAGGGTTAAGACAAGAGACTAGTAATCCTGAGTTTTAAAGTAGGAAAATAAATGACTCTCTTGACATCTTTATGTCAAGTCTAGACTCATAAAAATTACAGTGGTGGTGAGCTGGGGATTTAGCTCAGTGGCATTGTGACTGCCTGGCAAGCACAAGGTCTTGAGCTGGATCCCTGATATGGGGGGGGGGGGGGGTTTAGAATGGTGGCCATTATATTTATTTGATTGATCATGTTAAAACATAATTGCATGTGTCATATGGAAATTACCACAGTCAAAGAAATGACTTTTATAAGATTCAATTAGCACTAAATGTAAGATTAACATAATTTCATGTTTGTTGATCATAAAGTCCTTCAAGATTTAAAAACGGTTGAAGATTAATTACTATTATAATTACTATTACTAATTACTATTACATGACACTAAAAGAATCTGTTGATTTACCCAGCTTTGTAGAAAATCATTGGCTTTTTTTTTCTTCTATGATTCCAATATGATACATAAAACTAGTTTCTCCAATTTGCTCTATTGCAGAGATACCATTTTTGGAAAATATGGAGACGATAGTTTTTTTACCTTGTTATCCATATGATTTCATCAGGATACAATTATCAATATTATAGTGGTATACTGACATCACTTTTTAAAAAATCCACAATAGACACACAGAAAAACACACCCATGATCTGATAAAATATATTCTGTATAACAACAGTAGCAACAGTTAAACAGTTACCCTCTGCCAGGCATTAGGCCTGACAGTGTCTCACTTAATCTTAAAATAGCTGAATGAACAATCAGAGGCATGAGACATAATTATTTCCTCCATTTTGTAAATATGTTTCAATAACGGGACCAACAGTCACCAGCCAATCAGGATCAAAGCTAGCATAAGACCCAAAACTAATTCCAAAGCCCTTGTTACTAGATCTTCTACTATACTGCATGGATATTTTAAGTACTTCCTATGTTCATTCCAAATCAATTTATATGATTGGCTAGGAACATTCCCTCCAAGAACATTTGTACCTGATTGTTTTATATTTCTGAAGCCCGGTATTCTGTCATCTGTAATCTTGTTCCTCCTAGGTCCTTGTAAAGCTGTCTTCTATAACAAGGTTAGTAAGACTGAAAATATAAATAAAAAAAAAAATTCTATTACAGAAGAACAAAAATATACATAAATTTGCAGATTTAACAATCCATTATTTATCTAATAAAATGTTTTTAAACATATCAATTCTATTATGAAAAAATCAGCAGTAGAGGTACCTAATTATAAAAACATTAAAATTATAAAATGCAAGTTTTGGACTTCATAAGTTTCAAGAGAGGGTTTCAACAATTTGGACACTGAAACAAATACATACTAAAGAAAATCTGATCTGTAGTATTTAGCACTGAAATTTCCTTATGACCTGAGCGCAGGAGAAAGATTTCTTAAATAAAACATGAAAGCATAAACCACAAAGAAAAGACCAGTAAATCTGAGAAAGAGGAAAAATACACCACAGAATGGGAGAAGATATTTGCAACATATACAACGAAGCGCTGGCAAAATAGTATCTAAACTATATAAAAATGCCTATAAATTAGTAAGAACAAAACAATACAATTAAGAAATAGGAGCAATAAAAGAATTTAATAAAAAAAAGAAATAGGCAAATGATACAGGCTATCTATAGAAGTAATAAACATATTAAAAATATTCAAATTCACCAATGATTTATCATGAGACAACAACCATGATGAAATCATCTTGTCCATGACATCTGCAAAATTTGTCATATGCATGAAAGAATTTTGATGGGAATCTTTTCACAGGAAAGTTTTGATGGAGGCAATGTCAAAGATAAAAGGTCCCATATAATTCTACCAATGAATTTGTATGCTACAGTGTTTCCAATGGTGAGGCAGTTTTTAAGATTTTAATCTTTAATCATCTATGTATGGGGGGATATAGTTACACAATATTAAAAAAAATCTTTGAATCAGAATATCACCATTCTAATTTTGTCTTTACTGTGGACACAAGAATTTGATAATAACAATTCATAAACCCTAATTTCTTTGCCATCTCATAAATAAAATTTTATCAATAACATAAACAGTAGTATTTTAAATGTCATGGAAGAAAAACCCAAAATAGAGAAAAAAGTTTAATTTTAGTTTATTAGGAAAACGTGTTTCCTGTTTCTGATCTAAATCTGCTTGCAAAGTCCACTCTTTTCAGAACAGGAGAGCAACATTTCTTATAGACCCAGGGCAGAGACTGGCATTTGTACTGGCATGATTTTTATAATGTTAGTGTCACAGAATAAGATCATTCCATAGGATTTTACTTTAGAATGATAGTAAGATTATCTCATTATCCTACTATATATTACTTCATTTTCTTCCCCAACCTGTTGGTTTGGGGATATATGACTTGATTCATACATAGTTACTCATATTAAAAGTCCTTTGTTTTAAGTTTTTTTGTTTAAAAAAAGTCCTTTGTGCTTTGCAAAAATAGCTTCTTACATATTTCTTGATTTTGTTTAAATGTAATAAAATGTTGCTGTAGAATCTTATTGTATTGCAATACAGATAGAAAGTGGGAGAATAAGGAGCTTCTCCAAACAGAAGCTTTCTTCCACTGGTTTCTTTCAAGAAATGGGAACTGAAGAAAGTATTTTGCAAGTGTAATTTTTCAGAACCAAATTCTCTACCAAGTAAGATTATCTGCTGTACAACATTTCTTATTCCAGATGTTTTCCTAAACTTATATAGTTCAATTGTTTATTTTGAAATTATTCCTGATGGGGACAGATAACTTCCTTTGGGCATGGTATGAGACTTTACACCCTTAATAACTTACACAGTTGAAGACTAGCACACAAGAAGACAGTCTTTATAAAGTGGCAAATATATCCATTCTTAATCTCATAAAGAACAGGCCGGGTATTTAGCTCAGTGGTTTCAATGCCTGCTGCGCAAGCCCAAGGACCTGAGTTTGATCCCTGGTACAAAAAAAAAAAAAGAACAGGTCAAATAATTCATTTCCCTGTACAAGCATATAATTGGCAGTCTGTACATATTGTTTGGTAAAGTAAACAGAATTAATCAGTGTGTCTGTTACACAATGTGCCATATTACTTAGTAATACCTCTGACCTAGATAATAAGTTAAGCTGGTTAAAGGACATACATTCATTTTTTTCTAATTCATTCAATAAATATTTATTGCCTGTGGTAGGCACTGAGTGGAAAGCAAATATGTAAATGAGAAAATACAATAATGTGGAGCAAAGGAATATGAGCTTGTAGGTGCTTGTGTCCACATTACTGCAACCCAATGTTAGGCATTTAGAGCTGATATTCTACAGTTCATCAAGAGTTTCTAAATGATGATAGCTGTTCTTTAGACATGCTCCTATAAGGAAAAAGACCCCCAAAAAAGGAATTTCTGCAGATAAATACCAGTATTAGTTATTTTGAAATTCAATGTGATAATATGAGGTCAGCTCTTGAAGTCTTGTTTGAGAAACACATTTTTTTTTAAAGTTTTCTTGGGCTGGTAATGTAACTCAGTGATAGGGCACTTGCATAACATGCATAAGACTGGGTTCAATCCCCAATACTGGGGGAAAAAAACCTTAATTCTATTTAATAACTCTTCCACCTGGGCAATACACTAAATGATGCATGATGCTTGTCTAATCAAAGAAACAGAATTAAACAAAATCAATGACTTCAGGACATCATCACATAATTTGCAGCATGAATGAGAGTTCCCAAGTACATGCTTTGATGAGTTATTACCATTAATAGCTTTTTAAAGTGTTATCCTTAAGTTACAGGTAATATAAATACATATAAATATAAATACATATAAATATAAAACAACCTCAATTATCACTTGCAAAAATGGACGATGTCAGCTTTTATTTAGCTCCTCTTAAATGAGATGTTGGAAAATAACAAGTAACAATAGATAACAATAGATACCTACATAGATGCTAATGAAAATGAAACAACTATATCATGATGGTGAAAATGGAGCACAACCTTAAAGGAAATGGTGTTGTCATATGTTTATGAAAAACAGCAAACTGACTTGTAGAACACAGAAACTCAGTTGCTCTTTTAATTGTAAAAGGTTTTCAAATTGCAACAAGAGTACTGGGGCAGACGGTGTAAAGTGAAGCTGTGTTTAGTTTCAAGAGACTACTGACTACTGAGTTCATCAACATTGGCCTTTTAAATCAAACATGGCAAAAGTGTCACTTTCTTTATCTGAGTTTTTTTTTTTTTTTTTTTGAGGGGGAGTTGAGACAGGCTCTCACTATGTAGTTCAGGTTGGCCTTGAACTGACTACATAGCTCAGGCTGGCCTCAAACTTTCTGTGATACTCTTTGCCCTCAGCCTCCTGAGTGCTGCGATTAATATAGACATACACCATCCCACCCACTTGTTACTTTCAAAAATGAAAAATAACACAAACTACAAAATGTTTTAAATTGTTATATGAATACATGAGTTGGTACTTGCAAGTTATGTGTAAATCCAGTTGAAACTTCCTTATGGAGCTAATCAAAATTTTAAATATATCTTAACATATCTATTCAATAGAATCCTAATTGTTAAAAATTTTGGCACCACAACATAAATAATTCCTTCAACACGAATAGCACTCTTGATCTTGGCTCATTTCCATTTGGATTCCTTTTGTTCAGTGTCATCTCACCCAGCATAACACCAAAAATATTACAGTACGGCTATTATAGTTTAGATCCAGAATGTCCACCAAAACTCTCACGCACTCAAAGGCAGGGCTTTTGGAAGGTGACTGGATCATGGGGGTGCTATACCTATTAATCCACTGATGAATCCATAACTGAATGTGCTATTAGGAGGTGAGGTCTATTTGGAAGAGGCAGGTCACTGGAGGTGTGATCTGGAAGGATGTATCTTCTCTCTGGCGCCTCCCTTCTCTCTCTCTCTCTGCTTCCTGGCCACCATAGGATGAACAGCTTTCTTCTGCCAGACCTTTCTACCATGGCCTTCCTGCTCTGTAGCCAGATGACTATGTCCTTAACTGTTAGCCAAAATAAACTTCTCCTTAAATTGGGGGTATTGGATATTCTGTCCCAGTGACTAAGTGGGTGACTAAGACAGTCTCAAAAAAGTGACTAAGAAAGTCTCAATTTATGATTTACTCACAGACTATCACCTACTCATATTTGTTAGCTCACAATATTTTCCTCAGGGAGATACACATAACAGAAACTCAGGCTAGAGGAGCAAGGCTGAAGACATAAAAGATAAGACATTCTAATGTTAGATTAATGTAGAAAAAAAAGCTATTAAGACTTAGATCTCCTGGAGATCTTCATGCTGTTAGAAAGGGGTCACCATGTAAATGAAATGTATATTCCTTCCAGATGATGAAAGCAAGGATTATATGGGCTTGCCATTGCTGGGTATGATGAATATCCCTTAGAGGGAGATGAGTTATCTGTGGATTTGAAGTAGATATTCCTACAGGGAACCTCTACTTACAGCCTTAAACAGGAGTCCCTGATGTCACTCCACAATAATTCTGCTTCTCGTTTCCCTTTCCTGGACAATTCTGATTTGTAATAACTCCAGATAAACTTTAAATGTAGGCATATTTTAATGTAAAATAGGTGTAAAACCTGAAATTGAATATGACACTCTCCTAAGAGCATAAGCAAATTCAATGGGTTCCCTACATTTATACTTCTAAAGTAATGGTGTATGAATATTTGTAATCTACTTCGTTTAAGTGAAGGACTGACCTCAAAGGAACCACATTTTACTTTCTAAAATTGTTCCTATCAGTCTCTTTTTCTATCCTTTCTTTAATTAAAGACTAAAGGTTGGTTAAGTTTGTCTGATTCATTCAGAAATCTGAAAAAGACATCATTTAATATTACAATATGGTATCATATTACGTGATTTAAGCTTCCCTTCTACATGGTTTCAAATTTTAAAAAGCAATGATCACTCTTACAAAAGAACTTCACTAGTCACCCACATGGCTTAATGTCAAAGGGGCATTAAAAAGCAATCACAAAATGCAGTAAACTATAAAGAAACTACAGCCATCCATGAGGGATTGGTTGCAGAACCCTTTACCCCATAAATCCCAAAATCTGCCAGTGCTCAAGTCCCTTGCATGAAATAGGGTAGCTAGTGCACATACCCATCCTCTTTGTATACCTTAAATCATTAGATGACTTACAATACCTAATATAGTGTAAATATTATGTAAACAGTTGATATGCTCTATTATTCAGAGAATAATAAGAAAAAAATTATGCATGTTCAGGACAGGCTTGATTTTTAAAAAATGTTTTAAACTGGAGCCTTGTTGTATCCTAGGACATAGAACATAAGGTTATGGACAACAAACTGTATAGTTTCTCTCATCACATCTGCAGTGGTTGTTTGGTTAGTCTCTCCCACATAAGAGTCCAGTCACTTCAATTGATGTGATGGTCTAAACTGTAAAATCCTGAGTAATCTTAACTCTATTTGGCAGAAATCATTTTGTACTTAAACAAAGATGATGACATCTGTCACAGTAGTCACAATGTGGGCCTCTATGAAGAATAAATTAGCTGCAGCATGGCAACGAATATTTTCTCCCAGAACAATTCTTAATTCTGAGCCCCAGTTCTCCATTTTGAACATCACCTTCGATTTATTTATTTTATTTTATTTTTTTTGGTACAGGGGATCGAACTCTGGTCCTTGCGCTTGCGCAGCAGGCAGCGAAACCGCTGAGCTAAATCCTCGGCCCTCACCTTCGACTTACAGTTTAGACTTGCCATCACCTGGCTGTTTAGAATGCAGCCCACATCTATACTTCCAATTTCCTTTCACTGCTTTTTCATTTTTTCGTAGCATTTATAATTTTATAACATAATTAAATGTTGGTTATCATTTTTCACTAGAGCATAAACTCCCAGGGAAGGGATCTTCTGTTCACTGAAAAATTCCACGCACATAGGACAGTGCTTGTTAAAAAAAAAAAAAAAATTGTTGAATGAATCTATGCTCAGTGCAAAATCTAGTCAGATTCCAATTTCATGGATAGAGTTAAATACCTTCTTGTATATTATATATATAGTTTCAGACAGTGATTAAGTGCTACAGAATAAGAGCTTGGAGAACCAGAGATGTGACCACTTTAGATAATCATAATTGTTTCAAGACATGCCATGCAGATTTGGACAGAGTAGGAAAGTGAGGAGGAATGAGCATGGAGGAAATAGTAAATACACAAGCCCTGGAGTGAAGGTTCAGTAAGTGTGACCCAAAGCAGCAGGCGGGGGGCGGGGGGAGAATCTGTCCTCCTAGGTACCTTACCGGCTACTAAATGACACGTACGCACTGCCAAGTAGGTAGGAAAGGGATTACATTTCACCTAGAGCACTCAAATTCTCTGGGCCGAAGGGGCTCTTCTATTACAGCCCCTAAATGTTTGTACCAGTATCTTATATAAGATTGAAAGGCACACAACAATGTTTGTTAGAAACTCTTCACAGGAGCCCCAGTCGTAACTGACTTAACCAAGTACCACTGCTCAGTAAAGTGTAAACCCAAGCAGAAACTCAATATACGGAAATGTAAAGCTAGAAGGCTCAATAAATATTAAATAGTGATTATTACTTTCGAGTCTAGGTGACAAAGCAACGTTCGAAAGTGCTGTGATTCATCCATTTTTATTCGACTTTGACAAAGATTAAGTCTATTATATGCACTGTGTTAGTCTTGAGCTCGAACTGTTGCGACATTTTATGTAACTGCAGAGAAAAGCCAAAAGTCCATCCTGAACTTTCAACTCAGGCAGTAAAGTTCTTTCTCCGCCTAAGCAGAACAGGATCTTCCCACTGAAGAGCAAGGCAATTTCTCCCCTTTCCTCCATACCAGTTCCAAATCAGCTTTGCCTAGCAAAGTCAGTGTCCACCCAATCCCACCGTATCAGAGCCGACTGTCTAAAGCCGAAACTGAGTAAGCGAGCTGGTTCGGGGCCCAGGAGCTAGGGAAATGCATTTAGGGGTCGGGAGCCAAGGGCTGAGGCAACAGAAATGAAACCACAAGCAACCTACACTGAGCGGAGTGGGAGGAAAGGTAAACTCTCAGGCTGGGTCGCCAGTCAAGGCGCCCTGAACTCAGAAGCTTAAGAGGCTGAGCAACTCGTAGGCACGGCGGTCCCAGAACAACGCCAAACTCAACCCTAGGCCCCCGGGTTCACTCACGGGCAGTACCGCGTGGGCGCAAGGCCTGAGAAAGGACGTAACTCCTGCAAAACTCAAGTGGGCCTCGCCCGCGGCCGTGCGCAGGCGCAATGTATTTCCAGCCCACGGCCCGCACGGGTGTGCAGCCTCCTGTCCGGACCACAAATTTGCGCATGCGCGGCGACTCCTTGGCCCTAGGCCCGGGGATAGCTCTCGCCCCTATAGCCCCTGCCGAGGAGGCGCCTGGCAGCCGTGCCGGAGTGAGGAGGCCCCCCACGGGGGTACCTGAGAGAGTCCTGATTCAGCTCTGGCGCCTCCCCTTGGCTTCCCCTCTTCTCCACCCCCTTACCTCAGCGCTAGCCCGCGCTGCGTGTGCTCCGCCTCTTCGGTCGCGGTTTCTACTCAGTCGGGGGCCCAGCAAGGCCAGGAGTTGGCGCCTCCCCCTGTGGCGGCCCGGCCTCAGCGGACGCACTCCGAAGGGAAGCCCAGCCGGTCGGGAGGGGAAGGAAGAGCTGTGCGGTGAGGGGAGGGGGACGGGACTGCGCCTCGCCCCTCCTCCCTTACCAGCCGCCCCCGCCCCTCCCCTCGGCGCAGACCCCGGGACTCAGTGCCCCGGGGTCTCCCCCAGGATCCACCTCCGCCTTTTCCTGGGAACTCCCCAGTGGAATATGTCCACCTCCTCCAGGCTTGTAGTACAGATTTGGGGCAGTTTGAACTTCTACAGTTTCAGGTTTTATCTTTAAGGCTTTAATCTAGTGTGGATTTTTCTTTTTTTTTGAAGTGAGTTAAGGGACTGATTTCATTGTACAAGTGGGCTGTCCAGTTTTCCCAACGCCATTTATTTTTAAATTTTATTGGTACATTTTAGGTATACAATATAATTACATTCATCATTGGAAATTTGCACCTTTATATAATCTCTCTTGGTTATTTTTCCCCCTTTCCCTGCCCTCCCTTCAACCCCTCCATCCCTCC
>NW_004624748.1:6269733-6303531 GCF_000247695.1 Heterocephalus glaber | reverse complement strand
GAGTATCATGTCATCTGCAAATAATGACAATTTGACTTCTTCATTTCCTATCTTTATTCCTTTTATTTCTTTCTCTTGTCTAATTGCCATGCCTAATGTTTCCAAAACTATATTGAACAGGAGTGGTGATAGTGGACATCCTTATCTTGTTCTTGATTTTAGTGTGAAGGATTTCAGTTTTGGACCATTTAGTATGATATTGGCTGTTGGTTTTTCATAGGTGGCTTTTATCAGGTTGAGGTAGAGACCATCTATTCCAATTTTTTGTAGTTTTTTTTTATCATAAATGCCCAACGCCATTATTTGAAGAGTCTGTCCTCTTGTGTTCTTGGCAGCTTTGTTAAATATTAATTAACCTTTTAGAAGAAGGCAGTTCCTGTCATTTGCATTTGCCACCACACAGATGAACCCTGAAGACATTTTAAGAGAAATCAGCAGGTGCAGTAGGACAAATACCATGTGGTTTCCCTTGTGTGGAATCTAAAAAGTAAGGCTCATAGAAGCGGAGTAAAATGATGATAACACAGGGTTGAGACTGGGGGGTGGGGAGATTGTGATCAAGTGATACGAAATTTTAACAATAAGTTCAAGAGGTCTATTGTACAATATGGTTTCTAGTTAATAACAGTGTATTGAATATTAGAAATTGCTAAGAGATTTTAAGTGTTCTTATCACAATAAAAATAAACATGTAATGCATATTAGCTTGATTTAGCTGTTCCATAATCTATACATATATCAAAATGTTACATATTATAATTTTGATTAGTCACTTTAAAATACAAATTTAAAAATTTTTTAAAGTTAAAGCAGTAATTTTTTAAATGTTTTCTTGGTCTGAGGTCTTCCTGACATATCTCAATCATAACCTGAAATTTAAGTAATTCTGGCTCCATCTTACAGTGGAGACAAGCAACTAGGACTCAAATTCATCTCTGGTTCCAATGTGGAGCTCTTTCCACTTAACTATGTGGTCTCTTTCCAAATGAATTACCCAGGTAAGTAGACTAATAAAAGGCCATGGCAATGTACCAGCAAGATGTATTACAGAATCCCACAAAGGATTTTAAGCAGGAGGATAATGTGATGTTCTTGTGTTGAGCAGACCTGCAGCTGAGCCAGTAGGGAGAAAGATAAGCCTTCAGCTAGGGAGACCAGGCTAAGAATCTAATGCATCAGCCTAGGAAAGGCCTGGACAGTCTTTGAACTTGCAAATCAGCTTCCTTCAGCATCAGAGAAATGCTTTTCTACTTTTGCACATGCTTTTCTTGGTCAGTGGTCAACCCTGGATTGGCCTTTCCCAGCATTTTGGGGATAAGAGCCAGGAGAGAAGATGGGTTTCTAGGGTAAAATAAACAAAGGAGATTTCATGGCCTGCTTTAGTTTTAAATCTCATAGCTACACTTGGTATCCACTTCAACATTAAAGTCTGGACCAAATCCTTAGCAAATAAGAGGGACCATTTGTTTTCTGGTGTATGTACTTCTGCTGGGGACCTCAGAAAGAGGTCAAGGGCAGGATTTGGGTTTTCCTGGCTCTCTTGGTCAAATACCACCTTTCTTGCTCTCACTTTTTGGCTTGACCTACATATACCTTATGAACCTAAGAAAGTAAACTGAAAAACTTTTAGAAATAATAGCAGAATTTAGTGATGGGAACATTTATAAAATCAATATATAGAAATCAGTATGATGAAACTATAAAATTACTAAGGCAAAAGGGGAGAGAATGAAGAGCTACACCCTGTTTTAAGGCATGAAGATGCAGGTGGTCATGGTGGCACACACCTATAATCCTACTACTGAGAGGGGCTGAGGCAGGAAGATCACAAATTCAAGTCCCCTCAGCAAGTTAGTGAGACCCTGCCTCAAGCTAAATAATAACAAAAGGGCTGGGGATGTAGCTCAGTGGTAGAATGGCCCTGTGTTCTCTCCCTAGTTCTGTGGTTGGTCGGGGGGATAGGACTTGGGACTGGAGGTGTAGCTCAGTGATAGAGCCTCCTAGCTTGTGGAAGGCTCTGGGTTCCATTCCTAGCTCTACAAGCAGAACAAACAAAACAGTGTACAGTCCATTCTGCTAAAATATACCTACAAATCTAATGTACCAATAAAAACCTCAATGATTTTCACTTAAATAATTTTAAAATGTAACTGAAAGCATAGTTTGGTAGAGGAAGATAATTTGACTTTGTGTATTAGATTTGCCCTTTGAATCTCACCTTGAGTAGTTTACTAGTATGAAAAGATGTAGAAAAATGGTCATCACAGCATTATTTATAATTGGAAAACATGGTGCCTTAATCCACTCAGGTTTCTGTAACAAAATACATTAGACTGGGTAACTTATAAACAAAAGAAATTTATTGATCACATTTTTGGAAGCTGGGAAAACCAAGGTGATGCGCCAGCAGATTTCATGTCTGATAAGGGCTTGCTTTGTGCTTCATAGATGGCAACTTGTTGCCATGTCCTCCCATGATGCAAAGAATGAATACTGACTGTGTCCTTACATGACAAAAAGAATCTCTGTTATAGGGTACTAATTTCTTCATGAAGGTGGAGCCCTTATGATCATTTCCCAAAAATTCCACCTCTTAATATTATCACATTGGGTATTCAGTTTGAACATAGCACATAAAAATAATTCTATAGCAAGCTAGTTGGGTAAACTAAGGTATGGAGAACACTGTCTAAAACCCACCTCTTTATCTTTTCCTTCTTTTTTTAATTAGAGAAAATTACAAACATTTAAAAATAGAAAATTAACAACTGCCATTTACCCATCATTCAGCTTCAACAATTAGAGACTCATGACCGTCTTGTTTTATTAATACTTTCATTTTTTCCACCGTCATATCCTTTTGAAGCATCTTATTTTATATGTAAATAGTTCAGTGAATAACTCTAAAAGGACAATTTTTTAAAAACCTAACCAAAATACAACTATGATTCCTACAAATACAAAATACCACTGCCATATCTGCAAACACTAATTCCTTAATCATGTAATCATATTTTACAGTTAAAGTTTTGAAATACCTCATAAGTGCCATAATTTTTAAAAACAATTTGAGTGACTTGGAATTCAAATCAAATCTATCCATGGAAACTGTCTTCTAAGTTCTTTTTAGCCAATAAGATATCCCTTCTCACTGCTTTTGTTTCCCTGATATTCATTAATTAAAGAAACCACATTATATATCCTCTGGATTTTCCCATATCTGATTTTCCTGAATATACTCTCTAAAATTCTCTTAACTTTGTCATTGGGTCTCAGGTCTTGATTAGATTCATTAATTCAGTAAATGTTGGAAATAGTGGTATCCTTACTCTGATTTCTTTTTTCACTTACTAGCTAGAATACTTCTATAATGGAAAACTTCCTTCCTCAATGATTTGATTTTCCAGTTGATGAAGGAAAAGCAAGATAAGCATTTTATTCTTTCTCTTAATGTGCCAGTTTTCAAAATAATGAGTTTATATACTAGCTGTCTTGAACTGTCACCAACCTAGGTTGCTGGTTCATTGGTTGGAATGATTGTAAATTCCTGAACTTAAAACTTCATGTGTTTGACCACCCTTTTCTTGATTACAGAACCCTGATTTTTGTTTAGATAGTAACACAATCAGTCACAGAAAAGAAATCCTGGGGAGAGCTAATCATGCCAATCCATCCTTATTTGGCAGGGTCTGGAGCGGCATGTGACTGCTCCTGGCCATAGATACGTGGTACAGGGAAATTCACTAGCAGGGTTCTGACAGGACACCTCCACCACCTACCCAGTTCCCCCTCCTACTTTCTTCCTGTTGTCATATGAGGATTTCTTTGGAGAACTGTTGCTGAAACTTGGCACATCCCAGTGGGTTCATGTGGTACATATGCACAATTATGAACACTAATACTGCAGACCTAAAGTTACTGACAGAGAAAAATATCAGGATACATTGCTGATATAACACAAATCATTAAAACTATATATGTACAATTGAACACAAGTGTGTATGTTTACATTGATGAGACCTGCTTGGAAATATATTCTCTTTTTTTTTTTTTTTTTTGGCACCGGGGATTGAACTCGGGTCCTTGCACTTGTGACGCAGGCAGCGGAACCACTGAGCTAAATCCCTGGCCCCTGGAAATATATTCTCTTAAATAGTAAAAAATGGTCATCTCTGAGTGGTGAGATGTTGACTAATTTCTACACTCCTGTATTTTTCTATAAAGTTTACATTTTTTTATGTGAATAATAAACTTTTATAAAAGAATGATTTGAGGTGATTTTTATTTAGCTCATATTACTTATAATGTATTTTTTTCTAAATACGTAGTCCTATCATGAAAATTATTTTTATATAAGACCTCATTACTAATATCATATAATTTTTTCCACGGCTTGATCTGGAAATAGGAAATGTTTTGATTCTAGAATAACATTTCCTGATAAACATTTTTTCTGGAACATTTAAGTGTTTCCTTATCTGAACATTTTTCTTTGTGCAGCTTCTTATTATAATTAATATTTTAGCCCAATGGAACATAATCATCCTGTTAGAGAAAACACTTTTCAGAAAAACATATGTTTTATTAGGAAGACATTTTCCATTCAGCCAGGAAAATAAAATTGGTACATTTTTCACTTACTAATTAAAGTGATAAGTAGTCCCTTTTGTCTACATTTAAGAAATTTCAATTTCTTTGGTCTATCCAATTCTCCTAAGAAACTACAAATTCTTAAAACCAAAAACATTTTTTTTTAAATGCTAGGCCTCTAGAGTAAAACTGAAAAGAAGTCTTTCTTCCCTTTTGCATTGCTGGTCCTGACAGGATGTTGCACGGGGACTGGAGGCCAGGCTGACCACCACAGTAGATGAAGGAAATAGAATAATTGTTGTGTGTCCTGCATTAAAAATTGCTATGGAAAATTCAATATAGGAGAGAACTTTGCTCTCCTGGGCCTCAAAAATCTGAAGTTGGAAACACCAGGAAGACACTCAGGAACCTGAAGCTTAAGAAGAGTCTGGAAAAGCAGTTCTCATAGGGCACAGTTGAACTTAAACAGAGTAGATACATTCAGAATAAGAGGAGGGGAACAGATGGATGTAAGAAAACAAATTGATAAATGGCTGCAGGAGTCCAGAGGAATTTGAACAATAGCTTTGAGATGGAGAGAAGAAGAGAAAGCAAGGATTAGGTGAACATTTACATTACATACCCTCTGTGATCATTTCTCTTGAGTTCTTCCCAAGCATCAACAGAATATTCAGAAGGATTTAGCTTATCTCACCTAGTACAAGGTAAACTGAAAACAAAGGTATTTATGTCCACCCTGGGGTCAGAAATCTAAGGGAATAGCTTGCCCTTGACAGCCAATATGGATGTGATTGAACTTTGAGCCAGGTCATCTGCAGATTGTGTGTTAGTTGAATAGACCCTCCCATTCAGCTGATTGCTGACAGTGGGAATCACTTTGCCATAAAAATAGAGCTTTGGTCCTGATCACAGTACAAAATCAGTAGGCCATGGATTCCAGGGTTATATCACAGCCTTCTTCCTTGTTATGACATTCTTACCCTGTTCCATCTTCAGGGTCTCGAGTGAGGTGTGTTCCTCCCACCTTTATCTTGGAGTCTTATAACTTCTGGAAATGTTGACATCACTTACAGCCTTCCTTTAGAACAGCATCTTCACCCATATTGCCTTTCAGAGGACAGTCTGTCCTGAAGTCTAGTCAGAGATAAGACAAGGCCTTTAGAAGGCTTCTCCAGAACACCAAGAGGTCAAACCTGACCTTACTATACCACCCGAACCAACATGGTCTACAAAAGATACTGTAGTAAATCTGCAACCTGGAGGAAGGACAGGTACTGTCTCCCCTCCAAGCCATTTAAAGTTGAGGATCTCAGTTTTGCTCTGGGTCAAGAGGGTCATCTCAGCTGGTGGAAAGTTTAAGAATCCCACTTAGAAGAACCTTTGCTGAGACTCTTATTTAGTACAAGTGTCTATTCGATACTCCCTCCTTCTGAGATCCCTATCTGCTAAG
Organism: Heterocephalus glaber; assembly: GCF_000247695.1. Next base: position 6,297,491 of record NW_004624748.1, on the reverse strand, counting down.
CTGTTTCCTAACTAGGGTTTTGTGCCTCAGCCCCAAGCCACCAGAGAAACATTGGAAACTGCCTCCTCTCATTTGCAAGGTCAGATATAATGTTTCTGAAACTCAATAGTATAATTAGAACTGATGGTCTCATATATATCTTAGTGGAATGAGAAACAAAATGGAAATCTTAACTCTCTTTGTACATTGAAATAATTACCCATGTGGTAAGTGAGGTAAACCCAGCTTTATGGTCTCCAAAATTAAAACTGGGAGAGAGATTGATGAGAAATTCTTGGTTATGACTCCTGAAGCTACCCAGTTGGGGTTGGGGTATGGCCTGTGAACTAAACCCTGTCGCAACATTGCCACACAAACATCTGTTAATCTTAGTCCAGGAGTAATAGAGAAGGAGAAATGAAGAGTGATACTAGGCAAACGAGGAATCAATTAGCAATCAGTGATCTACAACTGGGCTGCCAAATATAGGCAGGAAGGAATTTTATCTTCAAGAAACCAGGAAGATGTGATGAAATGCTGCCTGACTTTTGATAGCCTGACTACTTCCTCAGCATACCTCGGCTTCAATTTCCTAAAATCCTCTCTCTCCATATATTACTTAGCATTTCTGACCAGTGTTCCTCCTCTTGTCTCCACCTCTGACCCAGCATCTGCCACCTACTTAATTTATTGAGACATCTAGGCCCCAGTTTAGCCAGTTTTCCTTGTTCCTGTGGCCTCATACCTTGCTTTTCTTTCTTTTCCCAGCGGGGCCACTTAAAAGAGTTCAGGGCTCATGTATGTCTCTCATATCTGCCTAAAAGCTCAGAGGAATTCTTGCCCCAAAAAGTCAGTCCTCAGAAAGCCTACTGCTTCCCTCCCCTTCTACTCCTTTTTTTTTCTTTTTTTTAGGGTTTGGGACTGGAAGATGATAATTTAACACTAGCACATGTCTCTTTGCTCACATAGGGTGTGATCGCAGGTCAATACCAGCTTTTAGATGCAAGGCTGATGTTTTTAGCTTTGTACTCCCAAACTATTGTCTCTGTGCATTTCCTTTGCCCTAAGATGATTTGGCTTTAAAATATAAATTAGTGATAAGACATAGAAAATGATTTAATATGTGGAACCATGGCAACAAGAACTTCTATTAAGGAGAAAAAGAACTAACATTTATTGAGTACTTACTATTTACCAGGTATAAGCACACTCAGTCATAATGATAATATTCATAGTATGCATGTTATGTGTCAGCCATTGTGCTAAGTCCTTACCTATGATCTATTTTTTTTTTTTTTGGTACTGGGATCGAACTCAGGACCTTGCACTTGGAAGGCAAGCGCAGTGCCACTGAGTTAAATCCGTGGCCCATCTATAACCTATTTTAATCCTCACAATAACTCCATGAGATAAGCACTATGTTACTGTCCTCTTTAATAAATGAAAAACTTAAAGATGTTAATGCCCAAGTCTGTCTTAATTTAGCCCCTTTTTACAGTATATTAGAGAATGAATCATGTGGCATAACAGACCTGATATAGATAATGAGGAGATAAAATGAGTTTTGATCTATCTTATTCATTTTATCTCAGTTTTTCACTACATTTAGGATATGCATGTAAATTGCAGTGGAACACAAGAAACTATTTCATGAGAATCTCATTTTGTGCCTGACCATTACATTTGGTCACAGTAATGTCATTTACACTGAGTAACTCTTTCCAACTCTATAAAGTCTGGGTAGGGGTGTGTTACAGCCTGAAATGTATCTACCTAAATTCATGGGTTAGAAACTTAATCCCTGATACAATAGTGTTAGGAGGTGGGGGTCTCTTGGAAGTTGTTAAGTGGATTAGCCCATTATACAAGGGCATGATGAGGGCAGTTTGGGCTCTTATTCCCTTTGCCTTCTGCCATATGAAGATGTGTACAGTAAGAAGGGATGCACTGAACACCAGAACCTTTATCTTGGACTATCCAGTCTCCAAAACTGTAAAAAATAAGTTTCTGTATTTATAAATTACTCAGTCTCAGGTGTTTTATTATATCAATAAATGGACTAGGGGACAGGCTGTCAGTTATACTGCCCAGTACTTATTGGTCATGAAGAAATTAAGTGACCCAGACTGGGCCATAATGATTCATTTATATGCTTGATATTCTGATTGGTCTAAGAATAGGTAAATGATTCAGCAGGAACAGAATCTTCCTTTATATTGATATATAAGTGTGATGAGGGATGCTTTTCTGTTGTGATTTCTGGGGTAGGAGAATGTGAATCTGTGGTTGCCCTAACTGTATGGAGGAAGCCTGTCGTTATGCTTTGGATTGGGAATGTCCCCCAAAAGCTCAGTAATTGAAGGCTTGGTTCTTAGTGCAACAATATTTAGGTTCCCAGTTCAACAATATGGGGCTCTGGGGAAGTGATTGGATCATGGGGGCTCTAGCTTCATCAGTGGAGTAATTCACTGATCCATTCATGATTTGATGACATGTTTGAGAGGTGGGCCTGATTGAAAGAAGTGGATTATGCATTATGAGCCATGCCCTTGGGAAGTATATCTTGTCCCTGGCCCCTTCCTTTGTCTTGTCTATCTCTGACTCTCTCTCTCTCTCTCTCTCTCTCTCTCTCTCTCTCTCTCTCTCTCTCTCCTTCCTGGCCACTATGAAGTGAAAAGTTTCCCTCGGCTTAAGCCCTTCTGCCATGATGTACTACCTCACAACAGACCCAGAAGCAAATGAGCCAAGTGACTGTGGATTGAAACCTCTGAAACCATGAGCCAAAATAAATCTTTCAATTTTAAGCTGTTTTTTTTCGGGTATTTTGTCATGGTGATAGAAAGCTGACACATCTGTCTTCGGTAGAAAGGAAAATGGTGAGACCCACAGACAGAGGAAAGCAGAGGCAGACTTGAGAGGAAATGAGACAGACAGAGATTGAGAGGTATGGAGAGAGAGAAAAGAAAGAAATAATATTAATTTTTTCTATGCCAAAGGTAAATTGCTCTCTAGACTTCGCTAATTACTTTCCTTCTCTCTTCCTTCTCTTTTCCTTCTCTCTTCCTTAAATTAGTCTTGGTTTTCTGCAGACTGTCCAACTCTCTTTTGTTTTGTTTTTTGTTTTGGTACTGGGGATTGAACTCGGGACCTTGTGCTTGCAAGGCAGGCACTGGAACCTCTGAGCTAAATCCCCAGCCCAAATCACTCCCGCTTTTTATTTTTTTTGGTACCGGGGATCGAACTTGGGACCTTGCGCACTTGAGAGGCAGGCGCCAGAACCACTGAGCTAACCTGTGCCCAACTCTCTTAATTTCATGAAATATCTGCTCATACAAGCTCTTAGCAGCAAAGTAAAGTTTACTGAATATTTTATAGAGGAGGAAAAAAAAGATTGACAGGCATATCCACAACACACACCCTGCAAATTTCCATTGACAGATCTCATCTGTCTGGTTCCCTGGCCTACTGTAGGTGGTTTTCTTTCTGATCCTTCTACTTTACAGCCTCTGAGCCCTTACAGCCTCTGGTTTTTTACAGTCTCCGGTTCCTTCTGTAGTGCAGAACAATTTAGTTACTACTGATTTTTACTTCAGCATTTCCACGAGGTTCTAACGTTGATTCCAAGTAGTTTTTCTTTACAATTAAAGTGAATGTACTAATTTTATTTTTTGTCTTAGCTGTTCTCAGTAAAATACAATTTTCTGGTAAAGTGGAAGGGAGCATTTGATTCACACCCCATGCATGCCCAAAGCAAGCCACCAGGAAACTGCTGTCATGAGAGCAATCCAGCATTTGTAAGTGAGGAGAACAAGAGCAAACAAAGACGCTTAGATCATCCTTCAGAACAAGACTTGATCAGCTAACTAATTTAGTTCTTGGAAGCTTCCTTGGAGAAATGGAGCAGAGGATCCAAGCAGATTTACAAGTATATTTATGCATTCCTGTGTAAGGCCTTTTTCTATGAGGTGGCCAGTAAAACTGACCAGGTTACTATTTAGGAACTAAATTGATACTCCCTTGTTTGGCAAAGGAAAAAAGAAAGGGAGGAAGATGGCATGGCAAAAGCTACCTGATATTTCCATGGTATCAATTCTTTTAGGAATTGAAGCTCCACAATTTACTGTGTACTAGCCACTTAGAATAAAAGTGATATTTCTTACCTGTCCTAGACAAGTTCTGGGCAATGGAATATAAGTATATGATCATGTATGTAACTTTCTGAAATTGTCCTTAGGGGATGCATTCTCTACTTTTTCTCCTTCTCTTTAGCCACAATCTGGGTATGATGGCCAGACCACAAGATGAAAGCTACATGTAGAGGATGACAGAGTAACAACTTAGAAAGAGACTGAATTTCTGACCATTGCACAGTTGCCTTTTGTCTACTTTAAACCACTGTTTTTATAAGCTCTCCGCATATTGAGCTGAGCCTATTTTAATTGATATTGATGGGTATGCCATCTACTATATTGAAGTGAAAACTGAGAAAGCCTTGACTTCACTGCTAAGAAGTTTAGTTTTTGTTGTTTTTTTTGGAATATACAATGGGAGTAAATAATGACCTTTTAGATATGAAGAGACTCGAGCAAAACAAAGAAAAGAAATAATAGAAGTGTGTCAACCTTAATAGTTACTTAAAACAAATTTAGTATTGATGTGATATACATGGGAAATCCTGAGGAATAAATGGAGAATGTTTGCAATTTTTACTCAATTAATAGCATCGACTTATTTTCTAGCTCTGGAAATTTATTGATATTGCATAAAATTATTTATTTTCTGTAATTGTCTTCTCTTTGGATTAATAACTGCTAACAGGTTACTTGGCAAATAAGAAATAAATTGAAATGAAAGTAATGAATGAGAATGGTACAAAGGACATTTGTAATTTTTGGCTGCCTTTTTCCTAATCACCACTCTCAGTATGAGTGGTATATCAAGGTGCTATGGGAAGGAAGTGCTGAACACTCTCCCAAAGCCACTTCTCTCACCCTGGTTACTGTAAGGTATAGACCCAAAACCCAAGTTCTTCAAATTCTTTTACTCAGAGGTGGGGCTTTTGGAAAATAATTTGATTATGAAGGCTGTAACTTCATTAGTGGATTAGTCAATCTATTAGTGTATTAATAATTTGATGGCATTATTTGGAGTAAACCATGTCTGGGAACATTTGTGGGACTATTTCTGGAAGACATTAGTGTTTGAATCAGGAGACTGAACAAAGATCTGCCCTTGCTAATGGAATGGGAACCATCAAATTTGTTCAGGACCTAAACAGAACAAAAGGCAGAAGAACAGTAAATTTTCTCTCTCTGAGATATCCATTGTTTTGATTTAGATCTAAATTACCCACCCCCCAAGTCTCATGTGTTTGGAAGGTGATTGGATCATAGGGGAAGATTCATCCGTTGATGAGTTCACTAGGTAAATGTGCTGTTTGTGTTGTCAGGGTTGTGATTGTTCTAGGTTCTTGATATCCTGAACAAAGATTTGAGCAGGACATGAATAGATTTACTAGTCAGGTTACACTCCTTAGGGTGGGAGTGGGCTAGTGAAAAGAGCTCACATCTTCAAAGAAGCCAGATTTCAGATCCTATCTGTGGTTTTTTACAGAGAGGGAGTAGCTCTTCAAACTGGTGAGCAATTCACTTCAATCAAGGATGTCTCCTTCTTTCTGTTGGAGCCTGGGTTTTTGTCTTCATATGGAACTTTCAGGAACTGTCATGGTGCTCAAAGCCCACGGGGTGGGAAGAGGGCTCATAACCACAATGTAAATAAGATTATAATTAATTATAATTGAGTTGGGATCACTTTCAGTTGTTTAGGACATACTATAGAGCATGTGTGCCCAGGCATGGCTTAGAGTTGGGTGCTTGTGGTGGTTTCTAAAAAGCTTATCTTGGGCCCACCAGAAGCCTGTAGTATATGTGCCCTCTTGTCTTTCCTGGATGTGGTCTACCTGTTAGAACCAGGTGCTCTTACCATTTTTGGAGAGATAGCTTCTTCTTTTTCTCTTTGCCATTCAGGTCCCCTCCTTCCAGGAATTTCTCCTCTTCATCTCCTATCTTAATTGTAGATAAGGCCTGATTGAGTATGGGTCACTGGGGACATAACCTGGAAAGTTATATTCTTGTCTCCAGCTCCTCCCTTCTCTCTCTGCTTCCAGGTTGCCATTGGATGAGCAGCTTTCCTTCCACCATGCATTTCTACCTCAGAGCCAGCCACATTCTGGTTGAACCCACCGGAAACTGTGAACCAAATAAACCTCTACTCCTTTAAATTATGAGTGCTGGTTATTTTGTTCCAGCAACAAGAAAGCTGATTAATGCAGAAAATTGGTTCCACAGAAGCAGGGTTGTTGTTGTGACTGTATCTGCTCTAGAAAACTTTGGAACTAGTTTGCAGGAAGAGTTTGGAAAGGTTGGCAGACGTGGGCTAGAGAATCCCTAGAATGTAGTAATCAAACCTAGTAGAAAATTCTGATTGGAACTCAGAAGACCAGAATTCTGATAGGAATGCAGACAGTAAAGGCCAGGCTCAGGAGGTTTTAGTTAGAATCAAGGACTCCATTGGAAGTTGGACAAGAGGCCATGTGTGTTACACACTGGCAGAAAATTTGTCATCATTTTGCCCATGTCTTGAGATTTTATGGGAGATTGAGATTAAGGGTGGTAGACTAATGAATCTAACAGAGGAAATTTCAAAGCAGACAATATTCAGTGTGTGGCATGGGTGCTGCTGGATATTTTAAGTCAGATATATATTGAAAATCAGGTACAAAAGGCAAATGTGAAAAGTTTGCAGTTTCATCATAAAGGGAAGCACCTGCAAAGTTAGGACCATGGAGAGCATGATTGCTGAAAAGATCAGCCTTAAGAAGACAAGTAGTTTTTATCAGAACAATAGGAAAGATGGTTTAAAGGTATCTCAGGAATCAGCAAGACTCCACCAATCACAGGCTCAAGGGTGTAAAACTATAAAGCTCCCATTTGAGAAGAGAGCCCCTGGGCCCTCTCCCCCAGAAGGGCTGTCTAGGGAATTGGTTCCCAAAAATTTAATCACAGTCATTCAGGCACTAAGAGCCCTTGAGTCAGGATCAGAGGGATCCTAGCTACTGCTAAAATTGGCAACTGTCCCAGATGTCATCTATGTGTTGCTGGTTTTCAGATATGCAGAATGTAAGAGTTGTGGGGGTAGGGAGATTTCCACCCAGATTTCAAAGGAAGGCCTGAAAGTCCAGGCAATGTGCTCCTGTTAGAGTGAAACTGAAGGTGGAGTGAAGACCACAAAAATTAGACATGCCAGGAATGTGGAATGTCTGCTGAGCAAAGTACCAGGCACTGGGCAAAGACAGTCCAAGAGACAGGCCATGTGGATTGCAACTGGTAATGCTGTAAAGGGAGAGCGTCCCAAGCTCTTTGGAGTTCACATTCTCCCCACAACTTGCCCCAGTGGTGGACATGTACCTATGGGAATGTTTGCCCTGCTGGGTTTTGGTCTTGCTTTGCTTTGGTCTGATTTCTTTCTATCCTCCTGTTCCTCCTTTTTTTGGAATGGAAATGTTTATGCCATTGTATGTTGGAAGTATTTAACTCTCTTTTTTATGTTTACAGAGGCTCACAACTAAAGAGTTTGCTCAAGTCTCAGAACTCAGACTTCGGACTCAGACTTCCTATCAGTGCTAGAACTGTTGAGATTTTGGCAACTGTTAGAAATGAACTAAATGGATTTTGCATAATGAGACAGACATGAGTCTTTAGGGAGACAGGGACAGAATGATATGGTTTAGATCTAAAGTGTCCCTCAAAAGTCTTATGTGTTTGGAAGATGATTGGGCAATGGGGATACCATACTCTTCAGTGGATTAATCCTTAAATTCAGTAGTTGAGTGTATGTTCAGAAGAGAGACCTATTTAGAGATGGGTCTCTGGAAGCATAACCTGAAAAAGTGTATTCTTGCTGCTAGCTCCTCCCTTCTCTTTCTGCTTCCTGGCTACTCTGGGATGAGCAGCTTTCCTCCACCATGCCTTTCCACTGTGAATTTCTGCTTTGGAGCCAGCCAACTTTGGACTGAATACACTGTAAACTGGGAGGCAAATAAAGTTTTGCTCCTTTAATTTGTGGGTGTCAGGTATTTGATCCCAGTGACAATAAAAATACCTAATATATCCATCTTTTCCTTTTCTTGGCCTTCATTGCTCTTGGTTCTTGGGCTTTCAGATTTAGACTGGGGCTTACACGATGAGCAACTCTAGTTCTCAGATCTCTGTGCTGTACTGAAACTACACCACTGGATTTTTTTTCTGGGCCTCTAGCTTACAGGTAGAAGATCATGGAACTTTTCAATTTTCCTAAGTAAGCCAATTCCTCAATAAATTATCTATCTATCTATCTATCTATCTATCTATCTATCTATCTATCTATACATTATATTGGTTCTTTCTCTGGAGAACTCTAATATAGATTTGAATGGATCATTCTAGCATCTTTAAACAGCTCAAAAAAGAAAACAAACCTCTACTTATTGTTATGCATGTTCTGACTTAAGGAAGTGATGTTTGCATAAATATTTTTGTGATCTTGCTATATGTATTATACTATGGATTTTAAAACCCAATGTTTTGTTTCTAACATTTAATCTAGTACATTTGTTTTAACACTTACATGATATCTAATTTTATAAATTTATTAGATTTAGTCATATAAGAAAGGTGGCAGCAATTTGATATGGTTTAACCAAATATCACATTGCTGTATTTTCCAACTGGTGAACATATAAGCTGTTTTTCAATATTTCATTATTGCAAGCAGTGATTTCATGAAATCTTGCTATACGGTCTCTTCAGTATAAGTGTGAAAGTTTCTCTAGAGTATATTCTGAAAAGTAGAAATTCTCTGTCTTAAGTATATTTAAATTGGTATCATCATTTACCTAATGCCAAATGATATCCCAAAGTGTATGTATCATTTTCCACTCTTGCTAGCAGTGTATGGGACTTTCTTCTGGCCAACACTTGATATTATCAGAAATTCTGCCAGTCTTACAGACATGAAAAGCTATTCTTTTGTTTTAACTTCATTTTTTTGACTATTGACCAGTGTGAACATTTTTTCCATAATTATACTAATTAGTCATTTAGGTCCCAATTTCTTTGAATTTTCTCTTTATATTATTCTCAGTTTTCTATGGTTACTTGACTTTTTCCTTTTAATTTATAGGAGTTCTTCACACAGTATGATTATTGAATCATTGTTAGAAATATACATTCTTTGTGTCACTAATTTGTCTTTCAGTATCCTTTGTTTTATAGAATATTTAAAGAATTGCTTTTGTTTGTTTGTTTTCTGTGCTGGAGCTTGAGCCCAAGGCCTTCTGTGTGCTAAGTAAGTGCTCTGCTGCTGAGCTATGTCCCCAGTGCTGACATTTTAAATTTGAAAAATACTCAGATTTGATTGTCTTTCTTTTATGATTTATAGTCAGGAAAACTTAGTGAAGGCAAACCTATTGGCATAAGTGAGAAAAGTGGTTGTGACATAAAAGATGAATGTACCTCAGAAGAAGGAACACCAGTAAAACCTTCACAATGGAGGAACTCAGATAATTTCATGACATTTAAAGTGCAAAGGATAAAATATTGGTAGCTGATCCAAACTTAGGAGTGGAACATTTGCCAAGGTATAGAAAAGACACTCCTTATTTTAAGAAATATAACAGGAAGGTAGGTCTAGTTCAAACCACTTGATAAATGATGAATAAGAATATAATTTTTAATGTTTCTAGTAATTTAAACTATAGCATACTAAATATTAGCTTTATGTTATTACAAAGTTAGAATTTTTTTACACTTTTAACTAACAACAGCAAGAGAGTCATATTTTTTGACTGATACCCCCTCCTCCATGGTATTGAGATTCTACCGCTGAGCAACATCCCCTGCCCTTTATTTTTTATGTTTAGAGAAGGTCTTGCTACTCAGCCTCCTCCATAACTGAAACTACAGGTATGCACTATTGTGCCTGGCTTTTTTTTTTTTGACAAAATTTAAAGTCCATGAATGATCACACATTTCTTCATGAGTTAAGATTGTGTTGCAGCTTTAGCTTGCATGGTCAAAGCTAGTACAAGCTAGAAAGCCTTCCTAATTATCCAAGCATGTGTCAAATCTACAAATGTGTATTTTGTTCTTATGGCATTCATTACTTTTCATATTGCCTTTGTATGCTGCTATATCAAAGCTTTGAAATAAAAAATGTATAATGCTGAATTTCTCATATTTAGACTTAATCTATTTGTAGGCCAAACAAATAAAAATAAAAATAAACCTAAGAGATTGACAGATATTTCCTGTAAAGGGCCCTCTGAAGGTCAGATGATCCCTGTTGCAGCTACTCAGTTCAGCCCTCATAGCCAAAGCACACAGTAAATAATCATTGAAAATAGAGCAGGAAGTATTACTATAAATCTTGCAACTACTATGCACACCTATAACCCCGGTTACTTGAAGCCTGAGACAGAAACAGTGCAAATTCCAGGCCAATTTGAACAATTTAGAAGACTGCCACAAAATAAAAAATAAACAAGGACTAGGGATGCACCTCAGTGGTAGAACACTTGTTTAGCATGCTTAATTCCCTGGGTTAAATCCCCAGTAACACACACACACACACACACACACAAACTACCCTGAACAAACCTTTATATATGTGACAATTTGAAGAAATGGACTTATTTCTTAAAGACCACAAACAACTAATCTCAACCAAGATGATGTAGATAATCTGAATAGCTATAACTATAAGAGAAACTGAATTCACAACTTAAAATTGTGTGAAAAATAAATCTTTAGGCACAGATATTTTCACTGAAAAATTCAACCAAATGTGTAGAGAAAAGCTAACACCAATTTTATATAATCTCTTCCAGAAATAGAAGAGGCAGAAACACATACCAAGGCATCTTATGAGCTCAGTATTATGCCAACAATCATGATAAAAGACAAAATAAAAGAACAAAAGATATCTATAGGCCAATAACTCTTATGATTTTATATACAAAAATTATTTTAAAATATTAAAGCCAATATTTTATAATAATACAATTAATTATTAATTGTATAAAAGAACTATATACCAAAGCCAGTTGAGAGTTACTCCTGGAATCTAAGATCAGTTCAGTGTTCAGAATTAGTCGATGATACATCAACAGACTAAAGAATAAAAGTAGTACGATCATATCAATTCACACAGAAAAATGATTTGACAATTCAAAACAACTGTAATTAAATGGGGAAAATCTTGGGAAACCCCCCTAAAAAACAAAACCAAAACTCAACCAAAGTCTCATATATTATATAAACATAAACTCAACATGAACTTAAAATTTCAAAAACCAGGAGAAAACTTTCAGGATTTGGGATTAGGCAAAAAGTTCTTAGACTTGACACCAAAAGCAAGATCCATAAATGGAAAAATTGATAAATAAGGCCTCGTCAAAATAAAGTTTTGCCTTTTGAAAGCCAGTGTAAAAAATGAAAAGAAAAAAGCACAAGCCAGGTGCAGTGACAGACAACTGTAGTCCCAGATACTTGGGAAGATGAGACGGGAAGATAGCAAGTTCAAGGCTAGCCTGGGCAAATTAACAAGGGTCTGGCTCAAAATAAAATTTAAGAAAAATTTGAGAGTGTAATTCAGTGGTAGAGCACTGCTAGTTTCTATCCCTAGTAACACACACACACACACACACACACATTCACACACACGGATATATATAGAAGTACAGACTAAGAGAAAATATTTATAAATAATATATTCAACAAGGGGCTGACATTTAGAAAATATAAGAAATTCTCAAAGCTCAACATTTAAAAACCTCAGACAAATCAATTAGAAAATAGACAAAATCATGAAAAGACATCTCACTGAAGAGGTAATACAACTGGCAAGTAAGATGAAAAGGTGGTCAATATCACTTGCCATTAGAAGTGTTCAAATTGACAACATATTACTGCACACCCATCTGAATGATTAAAATAAAAAAAATAGTGGTAAGGATGTGAAGAAATTAGATTGCTCCTACATTGTTGGTGGGAAGACAAAATTGTACAGCCACTCTGAAAACAGTCTGATGATTTCTTATAAGGCTAACGTGATTAGCATGTGACCTAGCAATTGGGATCTTGAACAAATAAAATGAAAACCTATACATGAATGTTCATGGGAGTTTTCTGAAATAGTTAAAAACTAGAAACAGATCAGATGTCTTTCAATGAGTAAATGATTAAACAAACTGTGGTATATACATTCCATTGGACTACTATTTAGGAATTAAAAGGAAAAAAACTGTTGATACAAACAATAACTTGGATGAATCTTCAAGAAATTATGCTGAGTGAAAATAAAAAGCCAATTTTTTTATTTTTAAATTTTTATTAGTACATATTTGCAGTACACAATGATTATATTCATTGTGGAGAGTTGGTACATGTACATAACATATCTTAATTCTTATTTACTTCCCCTTCTTTCCTCTGCTTCCCCACCTCCAATCTCTTGGCTCCCTTTTCATTTGCAAAAGATGTATCTTAAAAGTTTTCATACTATATGTTTCCATTTATGTAACTTTTTTTTACCCAGGGTCTAGTGCATGCTAGGCAAGCACTCTATCACTGAGCTACATCCTCAACCCACAATGATAGAACTTAGAAATGGAAAATAGTAATGGTTAGTAGCTGATAGTGGTTAAAGATGGAGGAGGGCACAGGTAAGTTTTGTTATAAAAGGAAAACAGGGAGGGATCCTTGTGGTGATGAAATGTTTTGTGTGTTGACTGTGGTGATGGATACATGAACCTACATATGAAACAAAATTGTATGGCATTAAATGCACAAACACAAATATTTACATGTTGAAGTGGGGAAATACGAATAAAACAGGTAGATTGCATCAGTGTCAGTATCTTGGTTGTGATATCATACCATAGTTGTGTAAAATGGGGGAAACTAGTAAAGATATTCTCTGTATTTTTGCTTACAACTGGATATAAACTTACAATTATCACAATAAAAATTTCCATTAAAATGTTTTATTAAATATATGCATTCTTCTCCTAACATTCTATTTATATCCTTTACCTTATTTCTTCACACAATGACAAAATAAGTTTATATTGTGAATTAATTCAGAAAGTAAAATAGTAAGAAGCACAAATGCTCCCAACTAACCTTGGTTCCAGTGTTTTGTCTGCTGAGTCAGTCATATTAAGAATCATCATCTTTAATTAAAAGAGTAAAGTGTGGAAGAAAGCACTTGCCTTACATACAGTCAGATAGTATTTTTTGATAATGAGGTGGTTAAGACCTTTGTTCTTAGAATTTATATTGTGCCTGGCATCACAGAATTGAAGGGACATTTTTCTTTAAGCCTGTCTGTTCTCTCTACTGCTGCAAAAAATTGTTCTCTACAGTGGATTCATAATAGGTGATGATTACTATTATTAATATTAATAGCCCAAACAACATTATACAGTACAATGACTCGACTGATTATACTGAGAAATTTGATAAATCTTGTTTTTCTGAGCTCATCCTGAAATTTCTTCTTGCTCAATATCATCTTATTATTTCTCCTTTAAAATACCCTGCCTATTACTTCCCCTATAATTATAGGTTTTCTGAATGAGGGTTTTTTATTTTGGTTTCCTCTTCACTGCCTGGAGCACAGCAAGCACTTTCTAAATGTTTTTATGTTGACATCTTCAGGTGGAGACAGGTGGCTTTACAAGGTGGGGCAGTCATTGTATCAGGCAGGATTAATTCGACACTTTGCCTCAAGCTCATGGTAATACTGGTTCTTCTCCACAAATCTTGATATTTGGAAGATTAATGCTGATAATTCTGATTTACTCATTCCTTTAAAATTTAAAAAAATCCCACCCAAAGAGTTGTTTTTTGTAATTCCATTGTTTACAGTAATATTTCACTTAAAAATATATAAAGTCATGATAAGTTGACATTTGCCAATTAAATATTGATAATAGTATTTTTAGGTTTATTGTTAATATATAATGCAGACCTTCAACAAGATTAGCATTTGAATTCATAAATTTACATACTGGAGCAGGGGAATGAAGTGCACATCAAAAAGATAACTAAGCAGTAATTGTACCATTTACTATTCTGATGTTTTTGAAAAAGGAAGTAAGTGATGGGGGGCGGGGAGAGAGAGAGAGAGAGAGAAAGAGGCAGTGAAAACTGGATCTCAGCCACAGAAATGCTTCCTTGTGAAAAGTGTGGCTTTGTGTTTGAACAGCCTGGGTAATTCCACCTCTGGGTTTCTGTTCTGACACTAATCAATCTTTTGACCCAAAATTGTAGGCCTAAACTTGGTACCATTTTTCCCCAGACCAACTTATTAAATACCCAAGGTTACACAAAGTACAGGGGAACCCCAAATGATTCCTTGTTGGGAGGATAATAGTGGTATAATGTGGGGTGAGGTGGGCAAGGGTGATATAATGCAGTAGGTATGGCTTGAAACTTGGCACGGAGGATGCACCATTATTCCCGGTCTCTAAAATAGTGTAGATGCTAGTGTCACTGGGGCTGGGTCTGAGATAAGAAATTTATCCTACCCTTTTAAAATAAGTTTGAAGGTTTGCTGACTCCCATCTTAGAAAAAGGATTTCAGGACGAGTCAGAAAGAGGCACGAATAGGGTTTATTAGGCAGAGATTGTAGGATGCACTTAAGAATAGAGTATGGGTGCTCAGGGAACTGAGATGTGTTACAAGCTGAAGTAGCTTTCATTTAAGAGACATCTTCAAGATGAGTGATCTAGGATGTGGATTCTCATTGTTTGTCAGGTTGCAGTGCAAGCCATCTACATGTGTTTGAAGTTGAAGCATGGCTGCCTATCTATACGCTGCTTGTTTTGGGGGTGGAGGAAGCACAATTTACAGGTGAAGCAATTTACAGGTGAAAAGGACAGGTGTAGTGGTGAGATTTACAGGCATACTGTAGAAGGACCTATAGGAGTTTTTTTGTTTTATTTTGTTTTGAATGAGTTTCCAGAAAGGGAAAAAAAAGTTTGGGTAACTTTTGTGTTTTAAAACCTCAATTTTAAAATCTCAATTTTCTTATCTCCTTTCTACCTACTTTTTATTTCTTCTATCCCATCTCACTAGGAAATGCCATTTTCCATCTCTTCCTAGAATGATAGGCCTCTTCAATCACAGTGACCCCTTCGCCTTGAATTCTTCTTATTAAATTTCTTTTCTAGTGGCATCTTAACTCAGGATTGCTGCAACCGAGAGCAACTGGCAGAGAACATTTTATTGCAAGAAATACTTGACTGTCTCCTCTGCTGGTCAAAATGGTTTTAAATGCAATCTGTTCTTCATTGAAACCAGAAAATGAGATTAAATGTACTCAGTAGCTAAATGATTCCAGAAATCTGTACTTAAGGGCTAGAGCCATATGCTTTTTGTCCAGGTCTCTTTACTGCAAATCTCTTTCTAAAAGATGCATATAATATCCAGCACTACAATTATAATAAAGGTGCATCATAATTAACAAATATATTTCTTTCTTGTCCAAGTATCCAAAAAATATACATCAATGGTCTAATGGAAAAACATTGGGATGTCTTTTTTGTTGTTGTTGTTGTTGTTGTTGTTCCTGGCTGGCTCCCAACTTCCTTATTTTAAAATAAAGGGATTGGGCTAGGTTACCACAGAAGTCCCTGCCTATTTTATAAAGGACCAAGAGAAAGTAATTTTTCCCTAGCTGTTCTATAAAGTTTCCAATTATCAGTCCCATTCTTCTATTTGCTCTGTACCCAAACCTGAATTGCTTTAATTGTTTAAATGTAATTATCACATGTAAGTATAAGTGTTTTGAGCTATAAGGGACTGAGGCCAAAGGAATTTTAAGATTAGGCCACATAAACCTTCATTTAATTGAAAATAAAATGTCCTTGTCTCTGTTTCATCAACTATCAACTCATCCAGATTACAATGACTTTGATGTGCTTTTAATAAGTTGTGTGACTCACTGGGAAGTTAGAGCAATAGATTCTGTTAGCATTTTAGACTGCTTGCTGATAAAAGCTCCCAAGGGAGGATGTGATGCATAGCTGCTAATCAGCATCTAGAAAACGAATTAAACTGAAATTGCAATGGCAATGGCAGAAAGACACTTAATGTTCTCTCTCTCTCTCTCTCTCTCTCTCTCTCTCTCTCTCCCTTCCTCCCCACCCCTTTCTTGTAAGAATAAAGATAAATAAATGCTATCCCTTTTCTGGTAGAATTGGCAATAATGACTCATGAAAAGAATATTCAGCAAAAGAGAAGTGATGATAACAAGAAACCATGGCAAATACAAGAGGATGTTTATGCCAGTTTTAAAAGATCATCTTTCCTCGTCTTTGTTTTACTTCCTCTTTGAGTTGCTGACATGCTCTGTTATGACAGTGATAAGAGGCACTTGGAGAGGTTTTATAAATACTGACTCTGCAGCTTGCATTTATCAGGAACTTTACCCTAGAGTCTTACTTAGACATTAGGAAAAGAAAACAAATTGTGGAATACAGTTTATTATACAAGTGAGTACTATGAGAGAAAAAGGGGGCCTAAAAAACTTACAAATGTACTTGGCTAGAAGAAGTAGGAATATAGTTTAAAGAAGCAAATCTGTCATAGCTCAAATTGTTATTATCACTTGATACTTTGCTTTTTTTAATGAAGTTGATACCTGTATTATGGTAAGCTAGATAATTGCTGAGAATGAAATGGTAAAATTGATATAAGAAAAATATAACTCTTGACCTGCTAGGCATCAGATGTGCTGAGTTTTTGTCCTCAAATATCAAAGAATGAATTTCAAGGGACAAAGTAGGTCAAGAGTAGAAAAGGTTTATTAAGAGAAAGCTCCTGAGAGACAGGAGGGGACCTGAATGGGTGGCCACGGAGACCCTTCGTCAAGGGTAATTTATACAGCAAAATCACAATTTGGGTACAACATGGATCAAACTATAATCAACCTATAGAGTTACAAGCATAGCTGCTTAGCTAATGTTGATCCAATAGGGAAATGAGTAACGTAGCAAGGGTACATGGAAAGAACAATGGCATTCTGGGGAAGAGAGGGGAGGACGGATCCAGATGTTTTAGTCACCCACCTATGTGCCTGATGCCTTTCTGGGCCCCCTAGTCCATGAGGAGCTAATTACAATATAGTCTCAAATTGCTGCTTATCTTGCAGGCTTGGCTATTGCATCTCCATCTTGAGTCCTGGCTCTCTTTAGATTTGCTTCTAGCCACAATTCTGATGTCTCCGTTTTTTTGTATGTGTGCTGACTTCCTTAAGGCCCCAATCTCTCTCTGACCGTATATTAACTTCTATCTAACTTAGCTGCCTATAATAAGATGATTGACACAATTTCAGGTTGTTATAACCCAAGATGGGTATGTATCTTGTACAGTATTATTTATATACATTAGGTTATCACAACCAGGGATGAGTTTATCCTCCAGGAGACATTTGGTAATGTCTGGAAACATTTTAACTTTCCAATACTGTAACAAAATACCCAAGATAATTAAAAAGAGGAAAGGGTCATTTTGGTTTATAGTTTTAGAGCTTCCAGCCCACGATTGTTTGGCCCTATTGTTTTGGGCCTATGGAGGAATAATACACCATAGCGGGAACATGTAGCTGAGAAGCCCTATTCACCTCATGTAGTATGTCATGGCTGAGAACAAAAGAGGAAGAGAAGAGATCAGGGTGTCACAACTCCCTTTGAGGACCTAAAACCCCCAATGGCATAAAACCTCCGAATAGCCTCCACCTCCTAAATGCTTTACCACCTCTCAACAGGCCAAGCTGAGGACCAAACCTTTAACACATGGACCTTTGGAGGACATTTCAAATCCACGATACAACTGACATCCTGTGAGTAAAAATTAGGGATGGTGCTAAACATCTTACAATGATAGGACAGCTTGCCTAACAGAATTATCCAATGCAAACTGTTAATTATGCTTAGGTTGGGAAACCTGATAAGCATAAAATGGATAATTGGGTGTGGCTCGATGACTTCTGTAAGCTGCCTTTTCAAGGAAGGAACAAGTCTTTTTCTAGAGAATTATAAGTTTAAGAAGATAGGCAAGGCCTCTAATACCCAGGGCTGGGGTCAGGGAACACCCTGGCTGAGATAGAGCTACTTACTGGCCATGAGTTAAGGTACCTGATTTGATGTGCATGACCAGAGGCCATCAGATTGGCACCTGAGTAGGGCAATCTTTGCATGATGTCACCTATCTCAGGTAAAGTATAAGAAACACTTGTGTTACTAGTTTATCCAAGAGGAAGTCTCCAGGCTCATTCTTCTATCCACATGCAGAAAACTGGTTCTCATCAAGTTAGTAAAAATACAGACCAGAGGGCTGGGGATTTAGCTCAGTGGTTCCGGTGCCTACTTTGAAGTGCAAGGTCCTGAGTTCGATCCCTGGTACCAAAAAAAAAAAGTACAAACCAGAAAACATATAGTAGTTCCAATGATAAACAGTCTACACATGAGCAACACAATCAGGGAGTGCAGGGAGGGGGAAACGTATGTGTGTATAAGTGTGTTAGAATATGAGTGTGTGTGTGTGTGTCCCAGATGAGGCAGACTGGTGAAGAAAGCCTTCTCCAGAGGACCACAGTCTAGAAACTTGATGAGGCATCAGACTTTCATTTCTGTATCCTTTAGGTGATGTTCAGTCTCTCATTGCTGTGTTCTGTGGATGTGCTTGCAACTGAGAAAATGAGTGTTGAATTCTTGAAGTTTTATGTGGCTCAGTTGTCTTTGTCACATTGGATCAAAATGTTCTCCTCCAAGGCTCTATAGGTGGATTCCCTAGATTTCTAAGGAGTTACTAGAAGTGACTATCATAATTTCATCAAAGAAATTTTTAGGCTTCTGTGCCCCAGGGTCTGGGGCACAAAAGCCATAGGTCCCTTTCAATTACAGAGCTTTAAAACGAGAGAAACTTAGTGGGGTGTGGTGGCTCACGCCTGTAATACCAGCACTCAGGAGGCTGAAGCAGGAGAATTTGAGGCCAGCCTGGGCTACATAGTGAGTTCAAGGCCAGCTTGAACTACATAAGAGAGCTTGTCTCAAAAAAAAAAAAAAAAAAAAAAGAGAGAGAGAGAAACTTTGTGTGTCTGATTCAATTACAGTTATTATTAAATTTCATCCAGTATATTTACAGTGCTGTATAGTGTTAAACCTAAGGTGATATCTGAATCAAACAAATCACAATATATTTTAGAACTTTACTTTTTCCATCAAAATTATGATCTAAGTATATTTTCAAATACCATACAGCACCACTTGCTCAAGTTTGGGTCTGGAAATGTCTCTTTAAAGTCTGTGTTGAAGTCTTAGTCCCCAGCTTGGCACCATGGGGAGGGGGTGGAATCTTTAGGAGGTGGGACCTGGTGGGATATTTGAGGTCAACTTGGGGCTCCCTTGAGGGATACTGTTGAACCTTAATCTCTTCTTCCTTCTTTTTTTCCATCCGGCCGATGATATGACCAGTTTTGTTCCACCATGCCCTTTCTACCCTCATGTGCTACCCCATCACAGGCCCAAAAACCACAGAACCAACCACAAGCTGAAACCATGAGCCAAAATCCCTAGGAGCTGAAATGAATTGTTCCTTTTTTATGTTGATCACATCAGGTATTTTGTTACAGTAATGGAAAGATAACACACCATCTTTTCCACAATATGTACATGTAAAAGCATGGTGTGTGTTCTGTTCTTTGCTTTTAGGAAATCAATATGGTAAAGTCTGAAGTTGTCAAACGACCCTTAAGGTAAAGAACACCTTTACTTTCCAAAATGTATTTTAAATCATAATAAAATAAAAAACGAAGTCAAATGTTACAAACAACAAAGAAGAGAATGAGTAGGCAAAGATGACCAAGATTTATTTTTGGCTTTTAAGACTTTAGAATATATTTCAAATGGCTTAAAGAGCATCACTGATATATCCTTTTTGGTCTGGTAGTCTTCCTTTAGTCCCTCAGGAGTGCCTTTTGTTTTATATTCAAGTTTGGAACCAATTATAGTGTATTCCTTATTCTGCTCCTAAAGCGACTCAGTAAGGGAAAGTTGATCTGAAGGCTGATTATCTTTTACCTCGATCCCTTTTCATAGGCAGCATCCAATAGCTTCCACTCTTTTTTCCTGATTCTGAAGGTATAATCTATTATTTTAAAAAATACTTTACAAAATCTTTATAAATCTTATATATTTTACACATATCTAAGGTTCAAAAGGAAACTCATTTTGTTCAGGAAGTCAAAGGAGAGAGAATAGGGCAGAGAGGGGGCAACATTTGTACATTTTACTATTTGGAGTCATGAGACTAGGAAGATTGTATTTCTGCTACCAGATAATTAAGAGGCAGGATCTTAATTATTCTCTATCTTTGTGAGTGTGTGTGTGTGTGTGTGTGTGTGTGTGTGTGTGTGTGGTGCTGGAGAGGCAACTCAGGACCTTCGGCATGCTAAGCACATGCTGTGCCACCGAGCTACACCCCAGCCTCCTATCCTCTTGCAGGTCAGAGGTGGATTGTGTAGATTTTTATCACACTTTGTGTCTTTATTGGCTCCAATGGCTGTACTATTTCATCAAAAGAAAACTCCTTTTCAGAACAAAGCAGATTTAATTTTCAAGTAGCATTGCATAAGGTGACTGTAATAAGGACAGAAAACCTGGGTTCCTTCTTTTTTGCTTTCTTTGAAATCAAAGGTAAACTGAAATGAAATGCAAATAGAAGTTCTATTTGTCTTTCTCCTACCAGCTTTGTTTGTTTGGAAAGCCAGCATACAGTTAACACTGAGGAGGGTGTGGCAAATTTTCCAGCAATCGCAGCTGGGATTAACTGTAATGCCTTCTTCATTTGCCAAATCCATCCCTGAAACAAAACTGAAAAAGGTCATGAAGCTTTGTAATCTTTGCAGGTGGAGCAGACCATACTGTGCAGAAAGTGCTGGGTTGGAGGAAACCTGGGTGTGGGGCCTGTTTCACAGTTTTAGTGCCCCTTGCCTTGGGCAAAGCACTAGCTCTCAGAGACCAGCTCTTTCTTTGCAAAACAGGAATAAGAGTCACTGCCTTGCTTACCTCATAAGGGCGTTGGAGGCTCAAATTAGACATGATAATGTCAAAGAGCTTTGTGAACTCTAAAGAACTACAAATATAAGGTGTTATTAGAAGCTGAAAGTAAGTGATTAACAGCTTAATTTAAACAATTTCAAACGCCTCAGCAGAGCCTTGTGGATGTTAGATATTTGTACCATCATGTGGTAAGGGAAGAGTAGTGGCTGGGACAGGAAGGATGGGTTTGCTCTTCTCCAAGTAAATAAAGGGTAGATTGAAGTGCTTCTTGGCTAAGGTTGGACACACCCAAGTGGTTTGGAGAATGAGTTGGGTTTTAACTAACAGGAGACAGAAGGATGGCAAAAGGGCCAAATGTACTCCAGAAATAATGCAAGGTGAGCAAAAGATGAGACTCAAAAGTTGGGGGAAAAAAAGGAATAAGGTATGCTGGTGCAAACCTGTAATCACAACATTCTGGAAGGTGGAGGCAGGAGGATTTCAAACTCAAGCCCAGCCTGCACAACTTAACAACTTTGTGAGACCCCATCTCAAAATAATAATTTTTAAAAAGGGCTAGGAATGTAGCTCGGTGCAAAGGGCCTGGATAACACACACACACAAACACACACACACACACACTCTCTCTCTCTCTCTCTCTCAAAGGCAGGTGAGACAGACAATGAGTAGGGGGCAGTTTCTTGTGGTATCCATGTAGGTTGCACATGTAGGAAGAGTGAAGAGGAAAGAAGTTTCCAGGTTAAAGGCAAATGAGTCTGGAACAAGGAGCTCAGCAGTCAGCATTCCTAGACACCCAACCTGGCCTTCAGACTCTTAGAGACAGACTGCTGTGACCCTCTACAGGAGTACCTACAGTGTGCCAAGCACCAGAAAGTCTTCAACATTTTCAAAGTCTTGTACAAAACCTCAATGTGTAAAACAGAAAAACTTGAAGCTGCTCTGTTAAAGTGAAACTTGGGGGACCCAGGGCTACTCAGCTGCCCTCTGATGCCACTGGCAGCTTCTGTCACCTCTTCAGGTGGCAGGGATCTGCCAACAGGATAGGACCATTCAACCTCAGTTTATGTTCAGGGCCTAGCACATGACAGGGAATCAGTATAACCTGAATGAGTGACTGAGTGCATAAGATAGAGAGTAGTGGTCTGTAGGAGGGAATTCACGTAAGTGGGTTAATTAGGTTGTGTAACTATGCCATAAGGCTGTAACTCAGCTTGAGACATGTATGGTGGCTGGGTCACTGTGGCTGGCCTGCCAGGGATCTCTCCCATCTTGGAGTGGGAAACTTCCCTAATCATGAGAGTGTATCTAGACCCAGGAACCAAAGTTGTAGAAAGATAAACCAGAATGAGAAGAAACTTCCACTGACAAGGTCTTTCTCGATCATTTTATCGAAAAAATACAACCAAAATACAACTGTCTGCTGTGGACAGTGTCTTCAGAATCACACACCACAATAAAATGAGCTGGCATTTATCGGGTGCTTTTGTCCAGGCACAGTAATAACTCCTATATGTGGTGTAGTAGGCAGAAAAATAACTGCAAAAAACATCTAGGTCCCAACACCTGGAGCCTATGCATATGTTACATTATGTGGCAATAGGGGAACTAAAGTTTCTAATCAGCTGAGGGCAGGTGTGTGCGGGGTGCTGTGCTTTGAATATGGTTTGTCTCCTCTAAAACTCATGTTGGAGTTTGGTAGCTTTGCGGTGGTGACCTTTACAGGTGATTCAGTAATCAAGAGGGACTGATGCCTTTCTTCTGTGAATTTTCTCTTGGGACTGGATCAGTTACTGTGAGACCAGGTTGTCATAAATCAAGGTCACCATTTTTATTTTGCCTCTTCCACATGTACCCACTTGCCCACTTCCACTCTTCTGCTGTGTTATGACACAGAATGAGGCCCTTAAGATTTGGCTGCAGATCATGAAATCTCAGCCTCCAGAACCATGAGCTGAAATAAACTTCTATTCTTATAAATTATGCAGGCTTAGGTATTCAGTGGACAAAGACAAAGGAAGATTATCCTGGATACTTCAGGTGGGCCCAGTGTAATCACAAGATTCCTCAGAATTGATAGGAGATGAGGGGAGTCAAAGTCAGAGAGGAGCTCTGGCAACAGAAGCAGAGGTTGGAGTGATGTGCTGTGACAACCTGACTGGCCTTTGCTGGTTCTGAGGTCACAAGGAGACTCCTGAAGCTGGATAGGCAAGAAATGGATTCTTCTCCAGTGCCTCCCAGTCCTGCTGACACACAGATTTTGGCCCAACAAAACTCAGGTCAGACTTTTGACCTCCACAGGGGTAAGATGAAAAGCTGGAGTTGTTTTAATCCATTATATTTGAGGTAATTTGTTACAACAGCCACAGGAAGCAAACAGATTTTCCCACCCCATGTTCACAACAGTCTTACCAGATGTCATTATTTTGTAGATTCATAGACTGAGTCTTGGGGAAGTTGAGTCACTTGACCCAGTGTGCAGTGAGTGTCCTGATTCCAAGGCCAGCTCTCTTAACCACAATGGTGCTTAAAAGTGGTTTTCCTTCCTCATTTCACAAGTGAGAAAACCAAGGCCCAGAGAAATCACATGGGCTGCTTTAGTTCTCATGCAAGTTAGTGGCACAGCTTAAACTGTTCCCCAGGACAGTGGTATAGACCACGGTTTCATGATTGCAGCATTTCATCCGAATGCATGTTTTAATTAGGCAGGTCTGGGCTGGGATGTAGGACCCTACTTTTTATGGTGACAATTTTTGTTCTTGCCTTGGGGTCTGAAAATCCAGTCATCAAAAAAAGCCTGAGATATCTAGAGGGATGAGGATGAGGGCATTAAGGGGGAAGAGACAAGCCACCCCAGATGCACAGCCCTGGAGAAGGAGGTTTAGGGTCTCACAGGGAAAAGCCAGTGTTCGTGACAGTACCAAACTCTGTTCTGTCCATGAGAAACGTGTCACTTAAACTTGATGATTAATTTTGTTATCTGAAAATTCATCCCAACCTTGCAGGCATAGGTCTGGCACTGTGAACAGCACATGGGTCAAGGTTTGTTCTTTCTGCCATGGAGACCAAAATATCATAGTTACTTGGGAGATCCCCAGCACCACAAAAACAAACAAACAAACAAACAAAAAACCCCACACAAGTCCCATTCCCTGCTGGGGGTTAAGATTTTCTCTCTCTCTCTCTCTCTCTTTCTTCTCTCTTTCTTTCTTTCTTTCTTTCTTTCTTTCTTTCTTTCTTTCTTTCTTTCTTTCTTTCTTTCTTTCAGAAATAATGTGCTTATTCTTCAAGAAACATCTCTGAAGTTTGGACAGAATCCAAGGGATCCTGGCCCAGATTCCTGCCTCTCTTGAGCAACAACCCAACCCCCTCAGTGGCCTCAAAACATGGGACCAGGAAGGTCACTCACTCTATGAGTGCCTTGTGATTTTCTGAGTCTTCATTTTGAAAAGAAAAAATGTATTCGCCCTCGTGAATAAGTGGGAAATGCTGAGAGACATTCTCTAACCTATTTCACAGCAATTGTAGAATTTTCAGCTCTTTGTGGCCACCAGGGATGCTGGGAGGCTAGGAATGTTCTGGTTTCGTTTTGAAACAACCCTCAGGCACACAAGCAAAAAATATCAGCTTTCAGACACATGAACTCAGAGAGAAAACAAATATTTGCCTGACTCTTTTCTAGGAGTACAAAGTGAAAACTATATCTCTACTTATTTACTATGGCGTAAACATGAGATTTTGTTCCCTCTCAGACTCAACAATATTAACTTCCCATGGTCCCTAATGTATAATTCGTGAATTGTAGTCTTAGACTATTTCTAAAATAAGTTTTGTACAAACAATCTCAGCTCTGTAGTTTGTCTGCAGAGGTAGTGGTAATTCTTCTGGGAAATAGTATGCTGATGAGGTGGCTGGATCACCCACCTAGCACTGAGGAGCCTTGTAAAGAACAAGGTATTTCACTATGTTGTGGAGAAAAATCTTTCTTTACTTCCAGTCAGGGTTCAGCTCTCACATCTGAAGGCTGAGCTGTTTCGTGAGGGGCACTCTGGCTGCTGGGGAACCTGACATTGTGGGCAGTTTTCAGATATTAATCTAGAATAGGGAAAAAGCACAGCTTGTTGGTGAGAGAGCCTTTGTTAGCTGCGGCATCTTGTTCAGGCCTCCATACTTCTTCTTGCAGTGATTTTACATTATGGTCTTCATGTCCTCATCTGAAAGCTATGAATAAAAACACTGTCTCTTTGGAGTAATGTGGAGATAAAAGGAGATAATATTAATAACACAAAGTAGGCCCCTAAAATGTTCCTTCCTTCAAGAGCCAATAGCAAACGGATTTCCAATAATAGTTTCTGTTTGTCTATTGGATGTGTTATATTATCTTTCTGCTTTAAATTGGTCTATCTAGTGCTCTGGGTTTTGTTTGATCTACCAGTATTGATAATTTTTATTTCTTTTGAACATACAATTGATGATGGGAGGCAGGGATCCAAAATACTACTGGTGACAATCCAGTAGTGGTTATAAGTAACAGGATGCATACATACATGCAAATGCAGGAAAGATGGTTAAGTTTAAAAAACAGCATCATAAATGAATTGATGGATTATCTTGGTGATGTGAAAGCAAGATTCAATACCAGAAAAGACTGTGTCGTTGGTGCCTATTGGTAATTATTGGAGACCAGAAGAGTTAGGCAGGTTTTCTTTTCTGCCCTCCCCCAACACACACACACACACACACACACACACACACACACACACACACTCCTTCCTCCTTTGCCAGCTGACTGTGCTGACTGCAAAAGCTCTCCAGGAGTGATGATACTGAAGGAAATTCACTTTCCTTGCCTACTATTTACCCCTTCAAGTCACATAGCTAACATTAGCTCTGGTGAGGCAAGTGTCATCCCTGCCTCTTTAACCTCTCCAATCTTCTTAGGTCCTCAGGGAAGAGGGATGTAAGGGCTTCCTCTCATGGTGGAGGGGCTGAGGTGTTGACCTGTTTCCTGTCTGCACACAGGAAATGAAGCTTAAGCTATGGGACCATTACTTACATAGGCCCTTTAAAGGCTCTAGAAATAGGTTTTTATGGCCATATGTGCTTTTAATAAACTTTGCAAGAGATATTCTGAACACTATCAGTTAGATTAGATCCTTTTAATAAAATTTGCAAGAGCTACTCCAACCACCATCAGTTAAGATTGTGTTCTTTTCCACTCCATTCTGTTTTCTCCCCCTTCATTCTTCCTCATTTTCAGGGAAATGTGAGTGTCCAGGGGCTTTTGGGGGAAGTTGAACTGGAGATACATTTAGTTTGGCTTTAGTGAGAACTATTTATATGTGCTGCAGTCTCTTCCACATAGAGTTAAGCTATTGCTGTGCCAACTTCTGAGTTGTGACAGGAAATTGCAAGGGACAAAGTCATTTCGTGACATGGACATGACCCTAGCCATTTGTTACTGGAAGTGTGGGGAGAGTGGAGGTGAAACAAGGTTTGAGATATTTGGAGTCAGAAGATAGTCTGTGGAATATTCTGCCAAGATTCGGTTTTCAAAAAAGCTTACTGAAGGGCTGGAGATGTGGCTCAGTGGTAGAGTGTATGTGTATAAGGTATTAGTTCAATCACTGAAAGGAACAAAAAAGCCCAGCCAAAATGCTAGTTCTTTCCTGTCAGGAATATACCAAAAAATGCAGCATAGATAGTTATAATATTTTTTCTTTCCAGAGTTGATAAGAATCACATACAACCACTTATCAGAATTTCAGTCTGTAGGTAGAAAGCCTGGAGACAAGGTATCTGTAGCAATTTAAGAGTGAGAAGAATAGGTTGGGGATTTAGCTCAGTGGTTCTGCTGCCTGCCTTGCAAGCACAAGGTCCTGAGTTCAATCTCCAATATAAAAAAAAAAAGAAAAAAAGAATGAGAACAAAAACTTGATAGAGTAGTATCAAAATTGAGAACAACAATCTCAGAAATGTACAGAACTTTAACAATGACATGCAAACCAGACAGGAACTTACCTACACAACTGATTGTAGAAAATTTTAATCAAGCTTCTTAGAGAAATTATCCTGTTTGCTCTGTGGAAAACATGACAAAAATCTGGACTCCATTTTTTGCCATCAGAATTTAAACTTGTATTGGAAAGATGATTAAAGATTGCTATTTGCTAAATATTTCCTTTATACCTAATTTTAATTTATTCTTTAGTATTAAATTTCTTAGTGAGGGCCTTCTAAATTGTGTAGGCATTGGTACCACTGTTCCCAGTGCAGAGGAAGAGGCTTCTGAGCTGCCATTCCACTGCTGCCACTGCAGAGGTAGGGGCCTCTAGGCTGCGATACCACTGCACCCAGTGCAGAGGAAGGGGACTCCTGGCTGCCATTCCACCACTTCCATCCCAGAAGAAGGGGCTACTGGGATACCATTCCACCATTCCCAGTGCACAGGAGGTGAGCCGCGTGAGTGCAAACAGCATCCCCCCCCTCACAGTCAAAATGAGAAGACACATAAATAAGTCTAAAAAACAGACTTCCAGATCACCTACAGCAACCCCAAAGGGAAATGAGATGGAACACTCTGATACTCAACCACCTGGATTCCCTGAACTGGCA
>NW_004624748.1:6252754-6265068 GCF_000247695.1 Heterocephalus glaber | reverse complement strand
GGGGAAGGGGAATTGGGAGGGGTAGGGGAAAGGAAAGAAGGGAATGGAATTAATATGAGAAAATGAAAAAATGGAAACAAAGTCTTTGTAAATTGCCAGGGATGGAAGGATTGAAATGTGGGCAGTGGAAGGGGGAAACATAAGAACCAAGAGAGATTATGTAAAGGTGCAAATTTCCAATGATGAATGTAATTATGTTGTATACCTAAAATGTACCAATAAAATAAAAATTAAAAAAAATTGTGTAGGTATTAGGCTTCATACATCCTGGATCAGTCGCTGATGCTAATGAATGATCAAAAGCATTTCTAAACTTGGAAGAAGGTTCTCCCCAAATATAATCTCTCCAAGGACTTCCAAGGTTCATACTCTAGAAATATGAGCTGAATAAATTTTTACTCTTTATAAATTACCCAGACTGTGGCACTCAAGTACAGTAAAAGAAAACTGACTAAAGCATGAAGAAATGTCACGCTCTTTATGATAATCTGGACCTACTCACTTGGCTTTTTTCTGTATTTACCACCAACACTACCTCTGTTCCCAGCTCCCACCATCCAAAGCAGGATGGCATCAAAACCCCTGCCAATCTGCCCAGGAAAACTCTTTTTTCCCATCAGAATTTGAACTTGTATTGAGTTTAGA
Source organism: Heterocephalus glaber (assembly GCF_000247695.1). The sequence continues at coordinate 6,264,423 of NW_004624748.1, read as the reverse complement.
GACTGATAACCTCCCAAGTATGTGGGGTCTAGTCCAGAATATTAAATAGAAATAATATTCCTTTGTATCTAGCCATCTAGTAAATGGAAAAGGTAAACTTTTCAGTGAGAAATTCTGGAAGGAAAAAATATATAGCTTTTTGAGGAGTTATGATATATTTTTGAAAACTTGTCCAAAGCCTTCCCTTTCCTCTGCTCATGTAGGCTGCTGTTGCATTTCTTTTATATTATGGATTTGGACTGTTTGGGCTCAATTTCTGGGAGAAAGACACAGCAAGTTAGGGTGTATGATACATGAGTCTCAGGAATTATAACTAGCTCTCAGCTTCTGACTCTAAAGTCCTAAGTCTGGGGAAAATAGGTCAGTTCTTTTAAAAAGTATAGAAGAAGAGTTTAAAAAGCTAGAAAAGTCAAGTATCTTGGAAACTTTGTGTGGGAATCCCATACCTTTTATCTTCTGGACACAAGGTAATGATAGTGATGATGATGATGATGATGATAATTATGCACTCTGCTTATACAAAAGTCTTTCATGTGCAGGCTTAAAGTGCAACATAACCACTAATTAATTCTGAAGGCAAGCTAGGCAAATATCATTATCTTTAATTTACAGGCAAAGAATTCAACAAGGAGGACATTAAGTCCTTTACCCGAGGCCTTCTCAGGGTGAGTAACAGAACAGTACCCTGCATCCTTACCTTTCACTGGGTACTCTATGAGTAGCTTCAGAAGGGCTTTCTTTCCTTCAGAAGTATTCTTTGTTTGTTGATTGATTGTTTGATCCAGAGTCTCATTATATAGTCCAGGTTGGCCTTGAACTCCCTATGTATCCTAAGCTGTCCTCAAATTTGCCATGCTCCTCCCTCAACCTCCCAGGGGCAGATGTTACAAGTGTGGACCATTGCACCCAGCCCAAAAGTGATTCTGAACTGTAATTTGTGGTTGACATTGAGGGAATGCAAAAGATGACAACAGCAGCAGATGCTAAGTGTCCAAATGGAAGGTAAAAAGTACAAGAATCAGGCACAGAGAAGACTGTTGTGAGTCTGAGAAGGTTTGAGCAGAGGGAGTTTAGAGTTTGATTTAGGGAGAAAAGTCATTATGGGAAGCACTGAACTTTCTTCCTGGGCATCTCAAGAATGGGAGGCCCTGATTGTTGTCCACCAGGGTCCTTCTTCAGGGTTGTATTTGCTGTGAATACCCTTTAAGATTGAGATAATGTGACTGTCAGGCAAAGACCAGCCTTCTTTGCAACATGCTATAAAAGAGGTAGATTTCCCAAGTTAAGAATCCCTCTGCTGTAAGGCAACTCATTGCCTGACAGCATTCATTTGTCCCTGTACTTGCCCTGTTATGACCCTGAGCACCTTCACTGTAATTGAGTTTAATTTCCATATCCCTTACTAGGCTGAAAGCTCCAGGAAGGAAGAGTATTGTATTTCTTGTGCCTAGAAAAGTGCTTTGGTGTATAATATAGGTTATTCTCAAATATTTATTGAAAGGGTGAATGAATGAATATAGTCTATTTAGGGGTACAGAGTAAAAAAGTACACTGCAAGGAAAAGTTTTGTAGGGCAGGGAGAGGAACTTCCTTTCTGTGTCCTCTCAGGTTTTTTCCTCCTCTGAATCAGAGCTTGCTCCTTGATGCATCTGATCCTTCCCTTTACAGAGTTTGGTGAGGACAGGGAAGAGACATGGTAGAAGGATGTGTCTACTACAGGCTGATTTGGGAGTGACTGCATCTATATCTAACTATGAAGTGAAGAAGACCCTGTTCTGGTTGTTTGAGGTATGGTCCTGGTACAGATGTTCACTCAATTTCCATATCTCACTGGTAATGGAAGGAACTTGAGGTCACACCTGCAGAGGTCACTGTTGGTTTCCTAAGGTCCACAGGTATGGATGAGATACACCTGGACAGGAACCTGCCTGATAGAATCCTGGGAGGAGCAGACACTAGGAAGCTCATCAGTGTCACTCTGGCCAGTGATCAATTCTCAGGGTTTGCAGAGCTGCTTCATATCTCTGCCCGCCAGGGCTCTTCAGAAGGAGGTGGGTAACATCTCTGAGTTCTACATCCTTTCTACAGCCAGGTGCTCACCACTACTGGCAGGGATGACACACCTCCCTCCTAAGGAAGTAAGTGATTTTTCTTGAGGAAGAGGCGTGACAGATGGGGATCAACTCAACTTTTCTTCCAGGAAGCATGTTCTCCATTTGCACAGTGGGAAACAGGTGGGTGCATGTCAAAGATGTCAAAGCCACTTTTCCCCATATCTTCTCCTCTCCCCTTACCTGCTCCCTTCCCTTTCTCTTTCTGAGTCACAAATAAAGATATTACATTAACTATAACCATGGATATTGTATTTATCAGTGATCAGTATCCTTATTTTCTTTTTGAAGCTCTTCTTGGATTATTTATTGTTATTATTTCTTCAACTCTGGGTGAGTCCAGGCAGTTGGGGTTACAGAGTTGTGAAGAAACACAGGCTTCTGGCTCAGCAGGCCTAGATTTGGCCCCACAGGAGCTTTTTAGCAGTGGGCCTTTGGCTGCTTGGTGTGTGGAAACTGAGTGGCGTCCCCACAGTCCTTCCCAGTCCCAGAGCTCAGCTGTAGCTTTGGAGCCACCCTGTGTGAAAGCCTCCACCACACCTGTTCATGTTGGAAGATTTTTGTAGGAAGCCCAGCCTTGCATTTCAGTTCAAATTAAACAAGTACTCAAACATCCCTGTGGAGGCAACCAACACCCACAAGTTAAAACTTGTTAGGGAACTGGTTTTTGCATCCAGAAAGAGAAGTGAGCAGTTAGCTGGGGGTGGAGCAGACACCACAGAGAGGGTACTCACTACTAGAAAAGAGGAATTGGGAGAATCAGAGACAAAACTTAGGACACCATGGTTTTCCTTTCAAAATGCATTCCCCACACATTTTTTTTTTTTTTTAAAGAAGCTTTCAATTCCTGCTACTGCAATCTTCAATATAAACCTGGATTCTTTGTCTACATGCTTTACCTGTTTTTTACATATAAAGGTTTTGTCATTTCATCAAGATCTGGCAATAATTAACTGTAAGAAAGCCACATGATTTTCTTAGTGAAATGGCATTGGAAAATTTTCTGGACCCAATGAGCCCTGTAAACAGTTATAATCAAAATCAGGTGTTTCATATTAGCCAGTGCCAAAGTCCTTTAGAGTTCTGGATGGTGCTTGCTTCTTCTGAAGATAGCTGAGTTGGGGACCGACCTGAGTAAGGCAGTTGCCAGGCTTCCAGGATGCAGGCAAGCTGTGTCTTTGGCTCTTGCAGATACACATTTGTCTTGTGTGTTTAAATGAAAGTTTCCTTGGAGCTGGAAGTAACACAACTTTTCAGCCATCCAATGGTTTCTGAGAACTCATTTGGTGCTGAGCACTGTGTTAGAATGTAGTAAGAAACTGGTTTCTAAAAAGGGCAGGGAAGATAATAATTTTTGCCTTTGACAAATGTGCCTTCAGTCGAGTGTTTTTGTTCTGATCAAATAGCAAGTTTCTCCACACGACCACAAATGCTGAAGTTCATTCTTATTCTAATTAAAATTGCCAAGACAAGAGAAGAAATTTAGTTTAGAATGAACTATTAAAAAAACAAAGACTTGCTACAGCCGACATTTTAGCAATGCTGCCATCTGCAGGAAAATTCAAATTTTTTTTTTTTTTTTTTTTTTTTTTGTACCAGGGATTGAGCTCGGGTCCTTGCACTTGCATAGCAGGCGGCAAAACCACTGAGCTAAATCCCCGGCCCTCAAATTTCTTTTTTTTAATTTTAAAAAATTTATTGGTACATTTCAGATATGCATGATAACATTCATCATAGGGAATTTGTACCTGTACATGATATATCTTGCTTCTTTTTTTCCCATTTCCTTCCCCTCCCTTCAACCCTTTTCCCCTCCTTATTTACAAAAGCTTTGCTTCCATTTTTTTCCTTCTATTCTTTTTTTCTTGTCCCTTCTTTCCCCCTCCCCGCTGTTCCCTTTCTCATTCCCAATATCTATTATAGATTTTGGTCCTTATTTACACTTTTGATTTCTCATACTAGAGAAACAATGAGGTATTTAAACATGCACGTCCAATTTATTTCACTTAAGAGTATGGTCTCAAGGTGCTTCCATTTAGCTAGAAATGTCTCAAGCTTATCCTTCTTTATTGGAGAGTAGTACTTCATTGTATAAAAAACCCCCACATTTTCTTTACCCATTCATCAGTTGATGGACATTGGGGCTGTTTCCAAGATTTAGCTATTATAAACTGTGCTGCTATAAACATGGGTAAAATTTTACAGCTAGCAATTTATACAAACTTCCCATTGCTGATTAATTTGTATAGCACTTGAAAGTCCAGTGTTCTTGAGGCTTTTCCCATTTACTCCTAAAATAATTCTGAATAATCATGTTATTACATGTTCTTAAATTGACATCTAAATTTGTACCACCAGTTTTGTGATTGTAAAGGCTGTTCTTTTCCACCTATTTTCTGTGATTTAAGGAATTGTAGCTCTTGAGCTGGGGATGTAGCTTAGAATAGAGTGCTTGGCTAGCATACATAAGGCCTTGGGTTTGATACCCAACACTGCAAAAACAAAACAAATGAACCAAATTTGCAGTTCTTTTTTTCCTGGTTGCCACAGTGTGAGACACCAAGAATATAATCTCTCTGGGCCCTAATAGGAAGTGGTATAGAATTCCTGCTCAGAAACCAGTGTGAGCTGGTGTCTGGAAGTTTTTGGAAATAGTGCAGCTGCAGATCACCCTGAAGAACTATGATCCTGAGAAAACAAACACTTCTAGGGCATCATAAGTTTTAAGTCTATTCTTTGCCCTAAGTTCTCTTTATATGTCCTTTGGGATACCCTTTTTGCCTCAGATCCCATGAATCCTGGACCCAGGGCTGATAAGGCTGGCAAGTTCCTTTCCCTGCTGACACACAATGAAAACATGGTGTCCAAGGTCCACAAGGTGAAGCCCACCATCAAGATCCAGACCCAGAAGGTACTGTCTGATTGTGGCTGATGGTCATGTAAAGATGATAGATGATGAGCTTATGTACAACATCTGGCTGTCAAATCTTGGTATCAGAAAGTCTGGGCTTTATACATCAGGAGTATCATGGGCAAGCTGTGGTGCCTATACTGAGGCTCATTTTTTTTTTTTTGCTACCGGGGATCTAACTCGGGTCATTGCGCTTGCGCAGCAGCCAGTGAAACCACTGAGCTAAATCCCTGGCCCAATACTGAGGCTCATTTTAGTAAATCCCACCAAAAAAAGGGAAAGAAAGGAAGTTCAATATTGGGGTCATCACCTAATTTATAAAAAATGCCCGTATCACCTAGAGGGCAAGATCAGCTGTCATTGTCAAACCAATCAGCCAAATTAAGATTGCTTTCTGATAGAAAATAAATTTATTTGGCTGTGTTGGTGGGTGCCACTGCGTTCCTGCATTCTGATATGAAGGCAAATGAGTACCCTTTGGAGAAAGCTCCTTTTGCTTTGCATTTTTGGACCTCTCCTCCCTTGGATCTGAATTTTCTTATTGGGATATCATTTGGTGCAAGTTTTTACACACCAGGACACTGGTGTAGGAAGTTTGGGGCCAGTGACAACTGTTTACTGTCCTTTGGTGTAGATGGAGATGATGAAAGCTATAAACAAGGGTTGAGAGCTACTAAGCACCCCAGGAACTTTCTCAAGCAGTCAATATTAGCAAGGAGAACCACAGAAGGTGAGGATGTGGAAAATGATCTCACCAGACCACACCGAGGGATATAGTCACCTGAGATCCAGAGGGCGTTTATAGTTGAGTGGTTTCTCTTATCTTGACTTTTGTTCTGTCTTTGACAGCTTTCCTTCAGGTTTATCTAGATGGCATGCCCATGGCATGCCTCTGCCATACCTTGTTTGTTTTGTCTTTAAGATTCGGCCTTTGGGAAAATAACTCTTCCTTCTCATTCCTTCTGAGACCTTGAAGATACCTTTTGGTCCCAGGAACTACCTACCAAAATATGAGTACATGCCACCTTTACAGTGGTTCTCTGCTCCTGTTGACAAGTCAAGAGGAGGGCCGGGGATTTAGCTCAGTGGTTCCAGTGCCTGTCTCTCAAGTGCTAGGTCTGGAGCTTGATCTGTGGTACCAAAAATAGAAAAGTCAAGAGGTTTGTATCTGGCAGGCAGCTGGTTAAAGTGTCCAGAGTAGATGTAGGTAGTGATGCCAGAGGGCCTGGGGAAAAGCCTGTATCCTGCCTCATAGAAATAGGGCATGCTTTCCTTTGTGCCTTGTCTGCTTTTCCTTGACCTTTATCTTTACCAAAATGCTAAGGCTACCAAAATGCTAAGGCCTACTTACTGTCTTTTTCCTCTCAACTATAACATCCTGTACTTTTAAGGGTACATGTTACATTTTGCCTTGTATTATAATTACTTAGCTATAACGTGTTGTGGTCATTTGAAGAGAGAAAGCCTAAGGCATTTATATATTTCCCAGCTGTGTAGCTGTATACCTGGCAGGGGCAGCTGCTCAGAAGTCATTCAGGTTTATTCCATAATACTGCTCTGTGAATTTACAAAGTGCACTTGGTTTGCTCAGATCAAAGCAGGCACTTCTCAGCAGTCTAAAAAGTGACAGGATGAGTTCTGAGACCTGGTATCTTCTTCTGGAGTTTAAGGCATGCATGAGGGAAAGGAAATTATGAGTGCAGTCGCGGAATTTGTCGCAGATGATGACATACCTTTGGATGGCATTTCTAAAGCACTGCCTGGTGCTTCCAGGTCCGTGAACCCAAATTCAGTAATGGCCTTGGATTACTGTGCAGCAGAGGAAATAGGAAGCCCAGTCTGAATCTGTGCATTTCTCTCCTATTGTTGTTGATACTGTGCTCAAGGCCCAGATTCATCAGTTGATTGCTGTAGTTTCTAAAATGTGTCAAGTATCCAGACGTCTTTGGGAATGTTACCAGAGTTTACCAAAGACACAGTATCATGATAACATAATCAGGAATCAGATTTTATCATAATTCTGAAAGTACACAACCCCAAACTAAATGTGTGACTGAGATTGAAATGACAGGTCATGTTTCATCACTTAATGGGGACAGGATAAATGAAAAATAGGACAAAGGTTGAAAAAGTTCTACCTAAATTGACAGGAACCAGGATCCTTCGGATATCCATAAATCTGTAAATAACAGGAGGGTAATTGGAATGATTCTGCAGATTGTTGATTGTTCAAAGCAAATTAACTCAGTCAAACCAAAGCATTGAGAAAATAGAACCTGTGTAAATTGTCCCATTCACACTGCAAAAAAATAAAAGATGACTTTTTGATTTTATTCTACCCTTTGAAAATGAAAGTCTTAGCTATGGAATTCTTTTTTTGTCTTTTTTTGATACCAGGGATTGAACTTGGGACCTTGCTCTTGCGAGGCAGGTGGCAGAACCACTGAGCTAAATCCCAGGCTTAGCTATGGAATTCTTTAAGGAAACCTATGCCACGGGACGTGGCATGGCATGATGGCTTCTTGCCTGGGAGATTCTTTTCCCATCTCTGCTGTTAACTAGCTGAGTACGTGGGTGAAGAGTTGTCCATTTTTATACTTAAAAGGTTAAACATTGGCCAGGGAGTCTAGAAAGAAACACCTTGGATTGCTAGGTCATTTTATTTAAAAAGTCACCTCTTCTGTAAACGCTAATGATTAAACAATTCATCTCCAAGTTCCTCACATTACTTGCTATTTTTCATTGAGCACCTACTATAATCTCTGCACACCTGCCACTTCAAAATGCCTCTGAGTATTTGAGAGCCAGGTGTTTCCATGGAAACCAGTTCTACTATGGGAAGATTTTCCAAGCTGGTTATAAATTGGGGTTAGTGAGAGCAGCCTGCAATTGCTCTAAGGAACAAAGCCAGCCTTTCATAAGAGCAAGAAGCTGGTGCTGTGCTGCATGTTTTTCCAACATTCTCCATAAAAATCCTTTGTGGTGTTCATTGGGTGACCACTGACCTTTCTCTTGTGTTCAAAATACCATTTCTATGTCCAACTCAATGTGAGTTTTTATTTTCCATTCTTTCTGCAATAATAGTGTTGTCAGATCTAGCAAGTAAAAATACAGGATGTCTGGTTAAATTGGAATTTCAGTTAAATGATGAATAATCTATAAATATACAATGTTTGGGACTCACTTATACTAAACCAAAACCACCTTATTTACCTGAAATTGAAATATATGGTACATTCTGTGTTTTACCTGGCAATCCCATACAGGGATTTAAATGTCCCAATTTTTATATCCATTGGAATGTTTGTTACTTCCATTTACCCCTCGTTTTAGGAAATACTGTCACATAACTCAAAACTTTCTCTCTTCTCAAAAAAAAAGAAAATGTACTCTTCCTCTCCAAAAAGTTGTAAATAGCACATAGCACACTTTTCATAAATCAATGCCCTGAAGTTTATCTATTCTCATTTCTGATGCTTGTAACTATTGGTTTTCTAAGAATCTCTCCTGTTCATTTCCAGCTCTGTCACCATCTGTCTCAGTTTTGTCAGTTAAAAAAAAAAAAAAAAAAGTCTTTTATTTTGATGCTGACATGTAAAGAAAGAACAGCGATTCCCAAATCCTTTGGTTCTATAGGTTGTGGAATCTTGTGAGTTCTGAATCTAATAATAGAGCAGTCACTCTATTGCTATTCTGTCTATCATTAGTATCACTATTATGAATTGAGGACAATCCTCATGTTTTAGGTGAAGTCTTTGGAGGAAACATCTTCATTAACTTTTTGGGTTAACATGATAATCTAGGGGTGATCTGAGGGTCCAGTTGGGAGCAAAAAGCAACACCCAGAGACTTCAGCTCTTACTTTGGAGGCTCCCATCATGACTGTGGCCACAACAGTTTTCCTTCCACATGCATCTGCTCCAGAGAGCCTATGATCCTTCCTTAGAGTTAGGCTAGTGTGCAGTCTTTATGTACAGTATTCTATTGGAATCTGCCAGTAGTTTTTGAGTCATCTGGTCTAACACTAGCTGGTGCCACACTCAGGCAAGCAACAGAAGTACTTATGCAGAGGAAACAGTCTGCAGGCCAAGTAACTACCAACTGTAAATGGATTCCTGATTAACTGCTGAGGGAGATACAACAGGAGTGTCTAATCACGGAGTGGGGGTTTGTACTGTCAGATAAGCATATTTGGTGTGAGGCAGGTAAGCAAATTTTGACTTTTAAAATGAAATAAAGTGCTAATAACTTGACTAACTTTCACACAAAAGTTGAAAAAAGTTGACAAAAACCTAGGAAGTAAAAATTAGCCAACATTGGACACTAGCCATTAAGGATGAGGAGGCAGAATCATCTGGGAAGTTTTAGAAACTGACGAGGCAGGAGGAACATTTTAGAAACACCTAAGAACAGGACATCCATTATATAAATCATCCTTGATTGACCCATAGCTCAGATACAAAAGAGAGGAAACTTCTGGCAGGAACACATCTGAACTATCCACCTTGACATCTCCATGTCATGCTCAGGTCTCATGTCCACAGCCTGTTCCTCAGGTCCCTTTTGCTTGTTGAGGGGCATAGGCAGTCAGGAAGTGCAGGTGCATAAACACTGACTTTTTGCTGGTACCTCTCCTGTTGTGCCAGGCCACTTTCCATGGACCCCACAGCATCCCTAGACCACCCTTCTTGACGTCCTTCCTTGACTCTAGTTGGAAAGCTCCCTCTTTTCAGTTGTTTGCATAACAACCCCCCCCCCCCACATACACACAAACACTCTACCTCATCTTGTTTGGTCCTGCCCAGCCACCATTCTTGGTAGCTCTGTTTGGCAGACGGCATGAACTCTTCCCTACAAAGCTTTGAACTAGTGAGAGAAAAAACCCACACTTTTCCCCATTTCTCATTTTATTTAATCTTTCTGGGGTGACTGGGATGGGTTTAGTTTCAGTTAGGAATAGCATAAATTATTTCCTGCAGTGTTGGGTTCAGCTCTGTGAAGTGTCCTGTTATAGACTATGTGTGTGTGTCTCCCCCAATTCATATATTGAAACCCTAATCTCCAATGTGATGGTATTTGAAGATGGGGCCCATGGGAATAAATAAGATCTTGAAGGCACAGCTCTCATGATAGGACTAATTCCCTTCTAAGAAGAGACAGGAGAGAGCTCGCTTTCCTTCTGTGGCATGATGACAGGAGAATGCAACTCTGTACAAGCCAGGAAGAGAGGTCTCACTGACAGCCCAAAATGCTGCAACCTGAATCTTGGACTTTCAGCTCCAGAACTGGAAATAGTATTTCTGGCTTAAGTCACTAGGCTATGGTACTTTTGTTCAAGCAGTATAAACTAAGACAGTCTCCCCTCTGCCCAACTGTAGAGATTCTCCATCTTCCCCCCTTCCTACCACACAACAAGGTGGCCAGTCCATGTGCTGCCTGCTGCGGGGGATGGGGTAGGGGTTGTGAGAATGAGTCAAGGAAGAGGAGTCAAAACTAGAATTTAGTGGCTGTTCTACTGTCACTCCTGGAATTCAGAGATCATCCCTCAAGAGTATGTTGCCATGGCTGAAGTTTGCTCTGGGGCAAATGCCCTCACCTCCTCTACCCTGAGTTTCTTCCCTTCTTCAGTGCCTATGACACCTGTTTTAGCCTGTGTTGCCTCATTCCAGGTACTGGATCATGTTATCAGGTAAATGTTGTTTCCCACTGGCCTTTACCTACACTTTTTTATATGTGACAGGCCCATGAACTTTGTGCAAGCTACCTGGCTGAGAGGTCACTGGGCAAGAATCTAGGCTTATGTCTGCTAGGACAGATCCTTAGGCCTGGTAACCCTCACATTGTCTAGAACACAACCTGAAGGAAAGTGCTTAGAAGTTTTGTTTGGAGGACACAGCACTTAAACTTCTATCACTGCATAAAGTTAAGGAATTTAGTGATAAGGGTATCACGGGAAATATGAGATATGAAATATTATATCTTCCAACCTCTTAACTGTATGATATGCTGAGTTCTTGTTCTCTAGAAATTGAAGAATGAGTCCTAGGAATGACAGAGGTTGAAAGTAGGAAGATATTTATTGATAGGAAAGCTCCTGAGGGGCAGGAGGGGTCCCGAGTGGGTAGCGAAGGACTCCACTTTACAGAGAAGTTTTATAGGGTGAAACTTATGTGGGTACAATGTGGGCCACAGCCATGAACATCCAATAAGGTTACAAGTATAGTCACGTAGGTAATGGTGGTCCATTTGGGAAGCAAGTCACATAGCAAGCGAGGATGGAAAGAACAAGGGTTCTCCTAGGAGGCAGTGGGTCCAGAGGTCTCTTGTCACCCCCAGGGTGGTTGATGCCTAGCTATACTTCACTAAGCCCAGTTCTTTGAAGAAGTTTGTGGGTCTGGTCATCCTGTCTCCATCTTGAGGCCTGGTTTTCAGCCAATGTGCAGCTGTCATGTGTTTCTTTGTCCTGGCCCTCTCGAGGACTTAGACCTATCTGACTGCCTATAGTATTGTTACCTAGCTCATTTATCTATAATAAGGGGCTATCAGATTTTTTTTGTTAAATTCTTTTATTGGTAAATTTTAGGTATACAACACAATTACATTTCTCATTGGGAATTGTACCTTTACATAATGCATCTTGGTTCTTA